>ADNK01003231.1:0-32500 GCA_000320545.1 Bigelowiella natans CCMP2755 | reverse complement strand
CGCAGAAGAACAGGCAGAGCGCACAATTTGTACGGAGTTGGTCGATCCTTAGAACACACATGTGTATATTGAAGAAGTCGGCAAGTAAACACGTCGGGAGAACGTACTCTGCATCCACTTCCACAGCTTTTCACACAATCCCAGTGCGCGATGGCCACGGCCCCTCTCGTGTTCGGCAGCTTCGATTCATTCACGGAAAGACTCTTCCCCAGAGGGTTCTTTACCTGCGCGAGAGGAGCGCAAACGGGGAAAGAAGGAAGGAAGAGGAGAGGCAAGCAAATAATGAGCCGGCGAGTCGTTTGTCGCCCAGCAGAAAGGAAATGATAGTGCCCGACTTCATAGTTATCTGTTATAAAGAGGATCTACCGTCTTGCCATTGACAGTGGAGAGTCCCATCTACGCATAGAAGTTAATATACAAACACCTCAACGCAGGCAAGTTATATGAGAAAGCTGTGCAGACAGGTGATATCCCAAGGCGGCACCCCCCCCCCCACCCCCCGCCTCCAAAATGTTCGGTGAGACCAGCTGAAAGGGACGTGAGAAGAACAGCAAGAAAGCTATCATACTTGAATCACGAAATCCGAGCGGTAGAAGCTGCACCCGTCGTATGCTTTCGCGGCTACAATCTTGGAGATGTATCTAAGCGCCCACATGAGATTTAGATCGCTATGAGGGGAATGCGAAGCAGTCGTCCGTGAAAGGCTACATTTGATGGAAATTCATGTAGACCACCTCTCTCTTTCCCCCCTTTCTTTCTCTCTGACCCCCTCACCGAACACAGTTGAACAACGCACTCGCAAGTTTCTGGCGCCGCGTCTGCTCGAAGGCTCATGCGAATGTTGCCCAACTCGGTGGAGACCGTGATCGAGCGTGAGGGAGCGGATGATGATGACGCCATTAGGTGTTTCCGGCCAAGGCAACGTGGAGGTGGGGGCGAGTCCCCTTGCGGTTGAAGGCGAGGGGCAGGAGGGCTGCTTTGGAATATGACTGAAGGCTTTTATTTTTGGACCTCCGAATTCGCATCTGCGACAACAAAATTAGGCGAAATAACGGCAGTTTTCAAGTAGCGACATCGTCGTTTTTATTGTCGCCTAGACTTCAAACGATTGCGAAAAAACTTGTCCCCCCCGTCGGCCCCACGGTACTGTGTCTGCACCTGCGACAATGGCGGAAACCTGTGCAGAGGAAGTGGCGGAGGATAAGAAGGGGCAACTGGTTTCTGAGAAGCTGGCTCGCTCTTTCCTCCGGCGAAAATATGGCATCGAAGTTTCGTCAGCCAAGCCCCTCCCCAGCTACGATGATCAAAATCTTCTCATCACTGGAACCAGCGCCGACGGCAGCCGGAAGGGGCCGGAGAAGTGGGTCATGAAGATTTCGTGCAGAGGCGATTCGGTCTGCAGAGGGTGGAGGAGGGGGGTGAATTCGCTTGCTGCCTCTCTTCTGAGCAAGCACTGCTTGATGTTGATAGGCGAGTGACCTGAGGCTGGAGAACACAGTTATGAGGTTTTTGGCCGACTTCAAGGGCCTGGTGAGAGAAGTTTAATATAGTGGTGTCCATTGTAGAATTATATATATCACGTGTTGCCGTCACCATCATCAGAAAATCAGCACGCCAGACGTAATAGAGAGCAAAGAGGGGCACTATTTGGAAGAAATCACCGCAAAGGTCAGAATAGTAACGGTGATGTCAAAGTTAGTAGCGACGTTCAACGCGGAAAGGGGGGGGGGGGGGGAGATACAGATATAGACACTCCTTCCTCACGGATTCTGTTATGATGCTGCCAGGAATTGGGGTATCTTTCCAACGAAGTAGCAGAGGAGGTAGTAATCACTTCGCATCTGATATAGAAGAAGCATATATTTGCTGCTGGAGCATATGTGCTTCTCCGCTGCTGCTTGTTTCATAAGAGCTGCCTCGTTGATTTTCGTCGTACAGATGGTTGGGTACTCAAAGCTGCACGTTCGGCTGGTGACGTATATAGAAGGCGAAGTGATGGCAAAGACGGCACCGGCGGATCCTGACCTGTTGCGCGACCTCGGGAATGTGTTGGGGGGGGTGGATGTCGCTCTTCGAAAGTTCAAGGCCAAATCCAAGACTAATCCTGCCAAACGGTGAGAATTCTCTCTGTCGCAGCTCCTGCTGCTAAGAACCCCCTCCCCCCTCCTTTTCCTTCCTGCACGTGCTATGCTGCTGCTGTAAGTATCTTTTTTTAGACGAGTCGTGATAGCGTCGCCCCCCCCCCTCCCCCCTCCCGCCGGTAGTGACATCAAGTGGGACCTGATGAAGGCGGAAGATTTTATAACGGCGAAGATTTCATATGTTAAGACTTTAAAAGGAGGTATGTTATAGCTTTAGCTGCTGGACGGCAGATGATGATATATACTGAAAACAACAAAGATATGCGTGCTAATAATTGATTGACTCACAACCAACCCCCCCACCTGAACTCATTTGCTAAATAGTGAGGGTGAATCATTCGATGTTCTAGTATTGTATTCCCCCCCCCTCCCCCCTCACCTCTCTGTGCTCTTTCTGCTTGCATCAGCACCATTTTCGGGAGAGAGGAGACTTTTACTCGTAAGCACCTTCTTGGAGATTTACCAGAGGCGAGCGAAAAGCATCCATCTCGGGGTATTCTCACCTCACTCTACTTATCGAGTAGCAAGAATAGGCTATTGATGATGGCGATGTGCTTTATTGTTGTTGTTGTTGTGGTGGTGGTGGTGGTGATGGCGCTGCTGCTGCTATCATCCCCCCCCGACGATGCAGCTGCGGGAGAGTATAGTGCATAACGACGCCAACGACTACAACGTCCTGGTAAGAATGATGATGATGGGTAGGAGAGCTGTAATGGAGGCGCAAATAGGGATTCAAAGGATTCCTGTGATGACTCGTCACAACAGCACGTCATCTTGTCGATGATGCGGTGAGGGATGTGAGGGTATTTAGTGGAGAGAGAGGAGGAGGAGGAGGAGGCCTGATATTCACATCCAAGTTCGGATAGATCCAAAACAGGAGCCTTCACAGGAAGACAAATAATGTTATTTTGTCTTCGTGTGCGCGCTCATCTACTGAAAAGGTGGAGAAAGGCAAGGTGTCAGGCATCATCGACTTCGGCGATTTGCTGGAGACCAAGCTCATCAACAACCTCGCCATTGCGTGCGCATACGCTATGCTAGGAAATCAGGTGGGATAGTAGAATTACGTGCATCACGGCTATTGTTTATTGATGTAATGAGCGTGTAGATGTGTTTGTACATTCTCATCCTCATCTCCCCCCCCCCCCCCCCCACCATAGGTTGTAGCATCGGCGTACGAATCGACTCTCCATCCAGATAACCCCTACATCTTGATCAGTGCCAAACCTGGGTAAAATCCGAGCAGAAGAAGAGACCCTCTTGCCTGAGCGCGCGCGCGCGTGTTTGTGTCGATGATCCACCCCTCGTCACATCTGCACCTGTCGTAGTATGCGTCGTCGGCTGTGTACGTCGTTTGCCTCGCCTCCTTGCTCGGTTTCCGCCCTCCTCACCCGATGGATGATATGCGTGCGTAGATGGGAGTGCCTCCAGACGCTTGCTACGAGGGTGACTGTCAATGGACCCGCCAACCGCCTACATGAGGTGCTGACCGGCGAATCGAAGGACAAGTTCCAGTGCAAAGGATGCAGTGTCATGTAGAGCTGAAGGTGTCTGTGTGTGTGTTTGTGTGTTTGTGTGTGTGCTCTGCACTCTTCACTTCCTAAGAATTATTTATCTATGATGATGGATAGATGACCAGAATATCTTGTATGAGAGCGTGTGCGTAACTATAAATGCTAGAAGCACAGCTACATTAGGATAACTATTGAAAAAATTTAATCAATTCATTACATCCGTCTCATAAACACTAGAAGCGGCCTAGCTACTAGCGCATAAATGCGCAGTCTATCACTTTACGGTGCACCTTTGAGCTTGTACATTTAAACTGCACCTCTGCACATAGCATGCATGTATGTCATGATAGACACGGTGTCTATCATTGTAAGCATGCACCTGCATGCACATGGTCAAGTAGTTACACGGCGGTGCACATGATCGATGTCACGCAGGCATCTCGCCGCATTTATCAGCCTTGCGCTTGTCATTATGTACAAGCTGTCGCAGTCTCTATGTACACTAGCTACTACCACTGCTACGCTACTACTTGTTCAACCTAGCTAGCTCTCACGTCGCGATACTGACTTTTAGCGCGTCGCCCGCGGACGTGTACGTATGCGCAATGCGCACGTAAGGCATGCGGACGTTTGTGCACGTAAAGCGCCGCACGCTGGGCAGCAGTGATGAGAAATAGAAATGCGCGATAATAATACAAAGCAGCATGCACACGCGTGCGTGCGAATGAATTAAATGGCTCATCACGCATGCGCATGGCGCTGCATCTGCGTGTGGTGTACGTGAGTCATAATGTATGCCCACCTACCTGTACTATAGATAGCGATTAACTCATCGATCGATCGATCGCCACACATTTAATAATACAACAGTTGTAAATAAGCATGCGACGCATATGCTATAAAACGCTTCACGGCTTTAGGCACTTGTCGAGCCAGCCTTTCAGGTCAGCAGCAAGACTTTCTATCTCAGGAAACCGTTGGACTCCTGCCACTTCCGACTCCTGATCGATTATTGCACGTCGCGTTATTATGCATCGTTGGATGATGATGATGACGATGACGATGATGATGATGATCACGATTAGGTTATATTACCTTCACTCCTTCCACAATCGCTTTCGCGAGGTCCTCAACGCGGACAGTCTTGTCGACGAATGGCACCTTTGCCGACAGCAAGGAAACATCAAACAAGAATAGATCTCTGGCTTGGTGAGAAGGGAGCTTGACACGCATACACACATACACATACACATACACATACACATACACATACACGCGCGCGCGTACATATTTATATGAATATCATTTCTATGCAACCCCGAGTGCGTTCGCGATATTGAAGACGGGGATCACAGGCAGCACATCCAACTTCCCCCAATTCCAGATTAGAGAAGGCTGCGAATGGCGAGCAGCAGGAGTGGGTCGTCGAGGTCAGGGTGATGGCGAGAAGGATGCAATCAACGACAACGGCGACGGTGAAAGACGATGATTACGAGAAAAAGACAACGACGATGATGAGGGTGATATACAGGGGGAGACGGGAGGAGAGGAAGGAAGGAGATGGAATGAGAGGGAGAACGAGCACAAAATGACAACAGCCACCCTGTAGATAATGGGTCGGACGGCGTTGTTGGAGCTCATCATGGACTCAACGCTGCGCTTCGCCGCGAGATATCTGTTGTGCAACGAATAGCTGTCAGGTGCTGCGTTCATGCCCTAACATGTGCTACAAAACATTTGTTGGAAAGAGGGAGAGGGAGGGGGAGGGGGAGGGGGAGTGGGGGAAACTGCACTTCCAGTATTCGCGCCATTCATTCAATGTATGTATTCAGCGAACGGTATCTCGCGGCAAACTTCCCACATTACTATTCCTTGTTATCCGCAGCAACAACCCCCCACCACCCCTCTCACTGACCTCTTGAGCCAATCGGGTGCACTCTCTTCGACCTGAGGGCCGTACTTCATATCCGGCTGCAGCAGGCGAAGCAGTAGCAAAATACATATCAACGGCATGAGTCGAGAGGGGGGTGGAGAAGAAGGAGGAGGAGGAGGAGGAGGAGGCGGGAAGGAGAGGCCACTAGCCGTGCGAAGAGAGAAAGGGAGGCGACGGAAGGTAACCCCTCCCTCCCTCCCCCCCCCCCCTTTCTATTTAGAAATAGCGATTATAGAGAGGATATAGAGTTTGTTTTTTGGGAGGAGAGATGAATGGAAAGGGGAAATGTAGATATATGTGTGTGTGGTTGTGGGTGTGGGTGTGTGTGTATACATATATGAACGTATATTTATAATGTAAATTACCCATCCTGCCTCTGCGGCTGATACAAATGCGAATGGGATCTGTTTCCCACCAAATGGCGGCCTTTTGGTATGTCGAACAAGTGTGTTTGGAATTTACCGAGCTGTAATGTGCTGAGTGTGCGTGTATGATGCACACACACACACACACACACACATTACATGCATGCACGCATTCAATAAAGAATGCTCAGTATATTCGTCTTTTTGCTCATACATCCAAATCTTGTGGAAAATTCTAAATCTACATCATCATGGGGTTTGGGGGGCCATGTTGTCCCCATAGGCGTTGGTCTCCACCCGTTCGGTGACGCATACGTATCGTTGTTTGCGTGTGTGTGTGTGTGTGTTTATCAATCCACGTACCTAGCTGCCTTGATGGCATTCAGAATGTTTAGAGCTGTCTGTCGTGTGATGTTGTCGTAGGTGCTATCCTCGTCTGTATGTGCGTAGGTGTTTGAGTGTGTTATTAATGACAACCACGCGCATAACAGCGTGTGTGATCCTCAAGCGTTCGCATGCACTACCTGGTGTGGAGCGCGACCCGGATACGATTAAGTTGAGGTTGGTCAGGCCTGGGAATGCGATTCGTCACCGATTGGCAAATGATAGTGATAACAACATGATGATGATGATGATGATGATGATGATGATGATGAGGATGGGGATGAAGAAAGACAGCGTCTGATATAAGAGCGCATGAATGATAACGGTTTTATAATAAATGTATACGCTTAAGCAGGGCACAGTATCACATGGATTTAGCAGTGTGTGTGTGTGTGTATGTGTGTATGTGTTGCAGGAGGGGGAGGACAGTGGGGATTGTTGATGGCGATGAGACACGTGTGTTTATTCTAGAAGGTAAGCAACAATATCTACTCCTTCTCCCCCCCCCCCCCCGCCCCTTTCTTCGTTACGTCCTTCTCACCGCTATTGATATCAAAGAGCAATCCCATTGCGTGCACCACAGCGTCCTTGTTCTAAAATGGTGAAAAGAAGAAAAATTGATGTAAGAAGCGGAGAGGGGGGGAGGAGGAGAAGATGAGGGGATCTCTAAGCAACCTTCACGAGCGAATTAACAGTGCTCTGGTCTAGGGCATTTCCTTGCACCTACGATAAATGATGATGATGATGATGATGATGATGATGATGACGACAGTGACGATGATAGTGATGTGTTGAATACGTACTTTTCTATATGTTGCGCGCGCACATGTGTGTGTTCTTCATTTATTATGGATCGAAGATGTCTCTCTCTCTCTCTCTCTCTCTCTCTCTCTCTCTCTCTGTGTGTGTGTGTGCGTGTGCATAGAAATTCCATTTTTAATGTCTCTATTCAGCGTTGAGCTTGTAGCACACTTACCCACTCTACTTGCTGCAAAAGGGGATCGTTTGGCAGGGGATTTTCACCTCTGGTTGATGAGCACAATTATCAACACACCAACAGAAGCAGCAACAGGCACTATCGACGAACGTGATACATGCGTCCATGCAATGAATTTGGGGTGGGGATAAGGGAATAACTCGCATTTTCTCAACTCGACACACGAAATTCTTCGGTCCCCACCTTCTGCTAAGAGAGGTGACTTGGTAGCCTTGCTTGATTGCCTCCTTGCAAACCTGTTGGAAGATCGTGATATGAGCGAGCAAAATCTATAGAACAGTCCACATTATGTCGCATGCGGGCAAATTGTGCTGCTACCTCTCGACCAACAAATCCAGACCCACCCATCACAAGAACCTAATGATTAATTTTCGGTCTTTGGCATGCGTCCTGATGTGTGCTAAAATGTGTTTAAAACGTGTGGTAAAATCTGCTTAAAATGTGTGCTAAAATGTGCTAAAATGTGTTGACAGTGAAGATGGAGAGAGTAATGCTGACCTTCTTCCCTGTCCCCGTGGTACTAACACCGGCGCGGGATCCAAATGCTGAAGGAATAAAAAGGATAAACAACACGGTGTAAGTAGGTAGGTAGACGTGGGGACGGCACAAGTCCTCATGCCAACCTAGGAGAAGCCGGGGAGAAGGTCCCAAGAAGAGCACGGAAGCACCCAGTATGGACGCCATAAGCACAAGCACAAGTCTTTTCAGCGAGCCTGTGGCTTTGCTGTGGGTAAGGGGCGGATGGGTGGTATGAGTGGCCAGCATTGCGCGTTTGTCTCGTCGACGTGGGCGTGGGTTTTGAGACGAGGCTTGAGGGTGTGCAATTTCGGAAGAAACGCAATTCATTTTAGCCTTGCGTCATGGCATCTCCAGCAATTTCGATCATATTAAGCCATCAAACTAAAATGTAAAGCCAATCTGTGGAGACGACAAGTATTTTTCAAGAATACATGCAAAAATTGGTCGGTGAATACCTGAAGGATCTGGGTTACATCCAGAGGCAACTTGTCCAAACAATGTACGAGAAGTGGTACAGGCGGTTCGTGTGGTCGTGAGCCCAGGGCAAAAGTAATGGGGAATTTAGATAAGCGACATCGTATAAATTGAGTCGTAGAGAGCGGTAGTGCAGTAGAGTCACCGGCATTGTTTTCCTTAGAAAATAATATGCAACGAATTTCGATATTGCGACAACAAATGTCGTATGTCGCTTTAGAATCCATATATTTCTTGGTTGCCCCGTCGTAGCTCGAGTCTCAAGGTTGTAGCAGACATAAACCTGAGAGAGCCGCTCGCCCACCCTTCGTTTTCTCCTCTCGTTGTAGCTTTGGGGCGGAGAGGTCAACGCAAAATCCTTCGTTTGGTAGAGGGTTTGGGGAAAGGCCACATAGCCCAGCTGCACGACAAAGCGTAGAAAGATGCGAGTGCGCGAAGCCACAGGCCAAAGACCTCAAGGGCACAAGAACGGGGACTCTTCCTCCCAGGCCTCCAACGAGACAGTAATAGGGTTCGAAGAACCAGTAACTGCTAACAGCCGTGGGTATGAGACATGCAGCGACTCCTTGTCGCGTTCATCATACAGCTCTTTCTCCGAAGCACCTTCGAGCTTCCGAGTACCAAAGAAGGGGGGAGCGAAGGTTGGGCTCGTACTCTCTGCTATTGTCCTGATCGCTCTGGCTGTAGCCATAATGGCAAATATATGTATGCAACAAGCCGGAAGTAGCGCCGATGTTGCAGCAGCAACAGCAGCAGCATCCACAAGGATGAGCGGGCGAACTATTCGCCCATTGCCCGCCAAGTTTTCTTTGGAGAATTCCGTGCAACCAGGCATTCGACAACGCATGTTTAAGGCGTTTAGTAGCACCGCATCAGCTCCGAAGATGGTCGAGCAGCGAAGTCCAAGCTTCTACACCACGTCCACATTGTCGGAATTCTCCTCCAAGGTCTCGGAGGGCGACAGGTGTGTGCCTGCGCGAGCGCGAGAGAATACATCGTCTCGCTGTGATGATAACAACTCTATGGATCATACAGAGAAAGAAAAAAATTTTCCGGCGATTTTGTTCGGACTATGTCCATTTTACACAATCTATATGTGTATACATGCATATACATGATATGTAGATAAATGTGAGACACATATTCTCCTTTTTATCGCTGTCGTCGTTGCACAGGTCAATGCTAGAGGCTCTCCGGGGTGCTGGCATTCAAGACCCTGATGCAGTGGCCTCCAGCGACAGGTTGCTAGTCGTTCAGGTGTCGGATGATGACAACAAGTCGGGGGATCGTCTGCCGCAGGTCTATGACCCTCAAGCCATTGCCCGCTACTGGAGCCGTCGTCCCCTTCAAGTCACACAGCGGTTGTGGCAAGTCTTCAGGTTGACATTAGAAGAAGGCGGTGGTGGTGGTGGTGGTGGTGGTGGTGGGCGGCGATGGTGGTCGCGGCGGTGCTGTTGATGCTGTTTCGTAACCATGACCATTATGTGTGAGGGGATGGACAGGGTGTGGAATGAGGGGCTCAGGTTCGTTGTGGAGATTACCCATAGCGTTTGGGGAGACCTTGTTCTTCGCTGGTCATTCTTGTGGCTAATCACGTCATCATCCTCAACACCCCCCCCCCCCCTCCCTCTGCTCTTAACTCCCCTCTTTGTCGCGTGACAGCTCTTTTGCGGGGCTGGCTTCGAAAGTCCTTGCCGACAAGGCGTTGGGCAAGCTGGAAGAGAACGAACCGGAGCGCATCCGTGAGTTACGAGAGATCATCGTATCGCTGGGCCCTTTCTACATCAAGTTTGGCCAGGCGCTGGCCATTCGGCCTGACATCGTGTCTCCCAACTCCATGATTGAGCTGCAGAAACTCTGCGACAAAGTCCCCGCCTACGACAACAAAATAGCGATGGAGACCGTCCGGAAGGAACTCGGAAAGGATATCGACGAGCTCTTCTCCGAAATCACGCCGGACTGTGTGGCCGCAGCCTCGCTAGGACAGGTGTATAAGGCTAGGCTCCGTGAGAATGGAGACGAGGTTGCTGTCAAGGTAATCGAAGAATCTGAAATTAATACTTACTTGAGAGCATATTTACAGGCGCGCGCGCGCACATACGCACACTCGCACACACGCACACACATTTCCTCTATTATCGCGTTCTACAATCACAAGCCCTCCTCCTCTCCGCACCCGCCCAGCCCTTGCCCTGTCCCTGCTGTTGCCTCTGAGACGAACCACCCTCCTCTCTTCAACTTTCTCTGATTTGTTGTTGTTGTTCTTCTTCCTCCTCCCCTCTTCCTCCTCCTCCTCCTCCTCCTCCTCCTCCTCCTCCCCCCTTCTCAGGTCCAACGGCCATTCGTCCTCGAAACGGTGTCCCTGGACCTCTACCTGGGGCGGCTACTGGGAGAGACGGCCACACGGCTCGGAGTCCGGACGGACGTGAAGGGCCTCGTCGACGAGTTCGCTCAGGGCATCTACCGCGAGCTCGACTTCCGCTTGGAGTGCGAGGCTGGGATCCAAATCGCCAAGGACCTCGCTCACATCCCAAACGTCATCGTGCCCAAATGCTACCCCAAGTACACGTCGAAGCGGGTGCACGTGGCGCAGTGGGTGTACGGCGAGAAGCTCAGCCAGAGCCAGGCGAACGACGTCAGCGATCTGGTCAATCTCGGCGTCGTAGCATACCTCACGCAGCTGCTCGATTCGGGGCTGTTCCATGCGGACCCCCACCCCGGAAACCTCATCCGCACTCCGGACGGGAAGCTGTGCCTCCTGGACTTCGGCCTCATGACCCGCATCACCGACGAGCAGAAGTACGCGATGGTGGACTCGATCCTGCACCTCTCGCGCCGCGACTACAGCAAGATCGGCGACGATTTCAAAGCGCTGGGGTTCATCCCCTCGGACTATGACCCAGAGCCGTTGCTGCCGGCCCTCACGAGGGTCTTCGACGCCGCCCTGGCGGGGGGGGGGGCTAAATCAATAAACTTCAACGAGCTGTCGAGTGACCTCGCCGAGATTACCTACGAGTTTCCCTTCCGCATCCCGCCTTTCTTCGCCCTGATCATCCGCGCCATTGGCGTGCTGGAGGGTATCGCTCTAGTGGGGGATCCAAGCTTCGCAATCATCGACAGCGCCTACCCGTACATCGCGAATCGGCTGCTCACCGACGATGCACCGAGGGTAAAAGAGGCTCTCCGCTACATGATATACGGGGCGGATGGTGAATTCGACGTGCAGCAAACGGTCGATCTGCTGCAGAATCTCGAGGCGTTCGCGCGCGAGCTGCAGCTAGGAGGGAAGGGCGACGAGGAGAGTGGCAGTAGCGGCGCAGCTTCCTCGATGGGAGCAAGCGCAATGATGAGCACGAACAGTCCCAACGGGGGCGGCAGCAACGATCCCAATAACAACAATAACAACAGCAATGACAACAAGAACCCCGCTGCATCACCCCCTGCCTCCTTCCTCTCACCCCCCGCCGCAGCCAGTGGTAGCGTCGCAGGGGGTAGCAGCAGCAGCAGCAGCAACAAGGCCGTGCGCGAGGCGCTTTTGTTTGTCTTCTCGGAGAAGGGTCGAATTATCCGCGAGTTTCTGCTTGAGGAGGTGGTTGCGTCGGTGGAGGCGCTCTCCACCGACGCCCTCTACCAGCTTGCGGTTCGCCTGAACGTGAACGAAAAGCTCCTGCCCCCCGTCCTGCGCCTCTTCGTGCACAAGCTGGACACCAAGGAGCAGCGCACAGTGGATAACCTGGTGAAACTCGTCGAGTTCATATCCGGAGACTTGCGTCGCGGCCGCATCTCGACCCGCAACGCCCCGCAGCTCGCGCAGGAAATAGTACCCCTGCTCCCCACGATTCTCCCCGTTATGCAGGACTTTGGAGGCAAGATTGCTGCCTCTGTTCTTGAAAGAACCACGGCGAAGCTGCTCAGGGGCGTGCTAGCACCTGAGCTGATACCTCAAGCACTTCGATCTTAACGATAGACAAGTTGCCATATTGACCTGAATTTTACCAGGATATGGGCAAGTAAGGTGCTAATGGCTTCTACACAAAATTCTGAAGGCCCGCAGAAAAATGCCAAGTGAGATGATAACATCAAGTAACGAATAAAAACGGGAGAAAAGCGGGGTTGACCGTTGTGAGAAAATTATGCAATTCCTTTCGTCGAGAAGTATGAATTTAGTTATATCATAACCAGTGCTCAAATGAGCATAGCCTACACCCTACCTGTACTCCCATCCTCTTGTTGCTACACACATGGCCCAAACTGAGCGACTGCGTGTGGTGGCGCTGCAATGCGTGCCTGCATACATGTAATGGTGCAAATGCATATGAACGAAAGCTCGTATAATGCTCTCACTATTGTATACTGACAACACACAAAGAAACGTGATTGACTGGTGTCAATTCACGCGCGTTGATGACCCTTCATCGATATTAATATATTAATAGTGTTTGTATAACTTGCAAATGTACATGCTACATCTGCGCACAGCTAGATAGAAACGTACATGGCGCACATACGATGAAACATGTGACACGTTGTACGCATATTTAATGACAGTACTACCGGTGTCAAAGCAAAACATATACAAGCTCTCTTAGATTCTAGCTCAAAAAAACATCATTGAGCAAGTTCTTACATTGAATGCGTTGTGCCCCAAGCAATGGCCATGTGTGTACCCTGCCATCGTGTGTCAGAGCAAGTCACACAATGATGAAATGTGTGCAATCTCCGTCGAAGCTAGCAGTAGGCTTTGTGTATTACTAGCTCTCATCACTTGTTCTTGTCGCTTGCATGTGTTAAGGCTGCATGTGCCAAGCCTACAGACACAGTTTGCATCATGCACATTCCATGTACATTACAAACGCTGCTATGCATAGCTACATCAGGATGACCATTGAAAAGATTTAATCACTTCATTGCATCCGTCTCATAAAAGTAACATCCATTGTCAGGGTAGTGCAACAGCGAACGATCCTCCATCAAACGCAATTTCAACACATGTACATTGTTGCATGAGAATCGTTGATGCCTGCAACCTCCTGCGCTAGGATGGCATCGAAACCCCAGATCTCTAGGTAGATCTAACGCTAGTTGGTGAAGGTGCAAAGGTCGTTGGGTAAAAACCACTCGGCTGTATAGTTTTTTTGGGCTCCTTTCTTGAAGCATTCTCTCTAGCGCATTGGGCTATTTTCTGAACAACGAGGAAGTTGTATAAGTCTCTCTGAAATTCCCTGACATTTTTGTGGATATATGGAATGGAGAAAAAAACAGTATTGGCCTCCATTCCAAGTTCGTCGCATGCACGTTTCCTGAGCTGGTCCAGGTACACGTTGTCAAAGGGATTCTTCAGCACGGTTTTGTCCTTTTTGTCTGCAAAGCTAATGACTACCATGGGTGCCACTTCTTCATCTCGCATCGCTTTCATGCTGTCTTTTAGAAGTTCCAGCTCATGTCTGTTCTGCGATTCGAGGGTCCCTTTCGCGACCAACATTACAACAAGGTTCATTCGCCGGGACTTAGCAGTTCTCTTAAACTCTTGCTCCTCGTCATCAGTCCTGGGTCGCTGGTTCATTCTGAAGCCATCAGGACGTTCACCTCTCACAATGGCTTTGTACTGAACAAAGTCGAAGTTACGGTGAATCCCATGCATGTCCCAGACGGAGAAACCGTCAAAAATTGCCCGTCTGTCAAGTCTGAGGGTATTGTGATCCCCCACCCCACGAGAAGCGAAAACACTACCAATGCACGCCATCTTGTTGAAGCTCATTGTGGTGCAAAGCGTCTGCAGAAAGGTTGATTTGCCATGTCCCATGTGCCCCGTCAAGAGGATGTTGAGATTTTTACCTCGGCAGGCTTTTTTGATCAATGGAATCATGTAGTGAGAAATCACTGCTGCCTCTGGCATGTAATTCTGCCTCTTTGCCTCGCTAGCATTATCTGAGGCGACAATGGTGAAGGTGAGAGATGCGTCCTGCCCGAGGTCCTCGAATTTGGCCCCAGGCCTTGACTTCAGCATCACCGTGGTGTTTATGGAGTGAAACTTCTTGACATCACCCACCTGGATACCTGTGTCTCTCCAGTACTTCGATCCAGTTATCTTAAGAACTAGATTCTTCTGATCGTCACGCCCGGTACTGTTGTCAATGGTGAGCTGTACCGTGGCTGTATCGGGGAAAATCACATCACTATCGCTAGCGGAGATCAATTCCCTGGTTTCTTTGACATCGTCTTTGGTGTGAAGTTCCATCCTTTCGACATAGACATTGACGTCGTCGATCTTCTTTCGATGGCGGCGTGCTTCATAGAAATTTAGAAGAGTCGAAGAGCAACGAGAGGGACTTTTACGATTACGCGGGTTCGATCTCTCGACGTTTTTGCTGTCACTCTGACATTGAAATAAATCTCCATAGAGATAAGTAAAGGGAGATGTACGACGACGCGAATTCGATCTCTCGGCGTTTTTGCTATCACTCTGAGATCGCTCTGGTGTGCTATGCCATTTTCCCATGGCTAAAATCGAACTAAGTTTGATCGGTGTAATGCAGATGAAACACTGCGTGCAAAGCTGACAGCGGCGTTTGGAATGTGGGTGGCTAGTTGTTCCGTGAATTCTGGAATCGGAGAACATCGGTTCAGACATTAATTCTACATCGATCAAGCGCAGGGGGAAATTTGCTTTGCTTGCTGCAGCTCAAGCTTTGTCGCAGGACTAAAAGCTCCACTGCCTCTTCCATCTCAGGCACATTCTGCAGGGCGTCAGGTACGTTCGTAGGTAACGTGGACTCTCCTCGGGCACACATCCAGAGCACAGGGCGTCATCAAGCGAATGTCCATTTTTCTTTTCTCGCGAACAACCAAAATGGAGGTCAATTTGTTTGCAACGACTCGATAACCGCAGGAAAATGGCCTTGCGCAGCACAGAAAAGAAGGAAAATCTTCGAGCTCGTTCTGCAATGACGCCCGGCTAGTGACGCTAGAAAATTCCTCAAGACAAACCTTGACAATCCTTGTCGCAGACTGGAACCACATCTGTTTTTCTTGTCTACGACTCGTAGTGAGAATGCTTTTCTCCAGAGTTCAATTTGGAAATGTGCGTGGTTCAGGCACCAAAGACAATGAAACTAGGAATGGAGGAATGGCCAGAATGCCGTTCTTGATTCCTTTTGGTTTCACTAGTTAGTCCTCACTAAAGTTAGTTCGAGGTCACTGCGTTTCGATTCACAGCAAAGGTCTTGCTACATTTTGGAAACGTGGTTCATCATCATTGTTCATTGTTGAAATTTCAAATTGGACCTCGCTAGATTTAGCTCGAGGCACTGCGTTTCGTGCACTGCAAATGTCTTGTTACATTTTGGAAATGCAGTTTGTCATCATTGTTCATTGTTCATTGTTCATTGTTCAGCTCGAGGCACATGCGTTGCACACTTTGCAAGTGTCACGCAACACTTTGAAAGTCTGATCATCAAAGTTTCTTCTTTCTGTTCTTTGACATCTCGAGACTTCTTCACTGTTTGCATTGCTGGGTTGGACACACAACACCCTTCAGGGCCACATTGATGGTTTCTGAATCTTGAGTGCTTGTTGCAAGCACTTGACTTCGCTTGCGTCGTTTGTTCGTTTGCAGCTGTGGCCACGTCAGCATTCATTGGAACCAAGAAGGGTTGTGCGCGTGGCGTGTGTGTTGGACAGGCCTGTCTGGGGCTTGCTAGCTCGTGCACTCCACCCGCTTGTCATGGTTTTTCATCAATTGTTCATTGTTCCTTGTTCGGACACTTCGGACACTTCGGACAGCTAGCCCATGATTTTCAGCATGTCATTCTGGAAATCAGTTCAGCAGCAGGTCGTCTGTCAGTGTGCACAGCCTCACAGGGCTGCAGAGCGCACCTTTGGCACATGAGTGGGTGAACGCATGCGTGCAAATGGATCATGTGTTGCAAAGAACGTGTGCATGCAACTGCACATGTTTGCACGTGCGTGCAGCCTTCTGGGGCTGCAGAAGTAGGCAAATTTTCATGATGCGCATTTTTTTGAAATTTTGCTACTGATCGTAGTTGGGAAATGAAATGTGGGGTGTGGCATGTGCCCAGCAGCCACTCTTCGAACCACAAGATCAGCACTCAAAAATGAAGATCCAAAAAAACGCCATGAAAGAATTGGAACTGCTGCTTTGTCTGATTTTGAAGGAAAATGGTGCACAGTGACTAGCTTGCTAGCTTGACAAGAACAGTGCAGCTGAAACAGAAACACCTTGGCTTCTTTCCATCCTCTCGTGCCACTGGCATCAAGTTGAAATTGCCAAGCCAGCAAGCATTGCCATCACATGGATGCACACGTGCCATGTGTGGGGTGGGCTGCAGGGCAACGTGGGAAGGGCCACAGAAATTCGTGTTGTCCCGAGGACAATGTGAGGAAGCAGAATGCCACACGTGACACGTGCAATGTCACGAATGACGTGCCAGCATGAATCATCTCCCTCAATGTCTCAATGTGAGGCATGCGATGACAAACAGCTCAGATCACAAAACCAATTGAGTGCCATCTGTGAATCGAAACGACGACATGAAAGCGAAACGACTGACTGAAAAAGAGGCAGCTGAAATCGGAGCTCGGCCAGCACCCATTTGTCCTTCCAGGCGTTCTGGAACTGGAGGAAAAGGAGACTCAACTCCGTGATGCACGAGAAATTCTGCCACGTGGGCAATGACGCGCTAGCGCGATGCTCTGCTGTGGATTTTTGCTGTGTCATTTTTGACAAAGATTGTTTTTGCAAAATGCACGTGATGTGCCTGTGATTTTCACCATGTCATTCTAGCAATTTGGTTCGATGCATGTGCAATGTACATGACATGATTGCAATCATCATGATCACAATCATGTCATGATGTGCAATGTCATGTCATGACATGTCACAACATTGCACATCATGACATGATTGCAATCATGATAATTGCAATTGTGTTGATAATTACAATTATTACAATTGCAATGCATTGCATGCATGACAACATGTGCAACATGTTGTGATCATAATGATCACAATTATTGACATGATTGTAATTGTTGTAATTGCAATGTGACACAATGTGCAATTACACATTACACATTGCATTACATCATAATTACAATGATTATGATTATGTTAATAATTGCAATCATTGCAATTACAATGCATTGTGCATGTCATCATGTACATGATATGTCATAATCATAACACTTGTAATTATCAACGTGATCATAATCACAATTACAATATGTATTTAACACATTAAATACATGTTATGATCACAATAATTGTAATTATGTTAATAATTATAATTGTTATAATTACAACATATCATGTATATGATAATACATGTAACATGTTGTAATCATAACAATTATAATTATCAACATAATTACAATCATTACAATTACAATGTAATGTGACATGTAATTATACATGTGATGTATTGTAGTTATAATAATTATAATTATTAACATGATTATAATTATTATGATTGTAATCTTACATGTATATTACATGCAAGATCACAATTGTAACAATTACAATTATGTTGACAATTATAATTGTCATGATCATAATGCATCATGCACACATTGATGCACATGACACATTGCAATCATGATGATCACAATCATTGACATGATTGTAATTGTTGCAATTGCAATGCAATGTGACACATGATCACATTGCATCATGATTGCAATGATTGTGATCATGTCAATGATTGCAATGATCATGATCATGACATGTTGCATGCATCATTGCACATGCAACGTGTTGCAATTGTGATGATCACAATTGTCAACACAATTGTGATCATTGTGATCATGATCTCACATGTGATGCATGTGCAAGACAGCAGTGCACGTCGTCAGTGCCAAAGTGGGCAAATTTTCGTGTTGCGCATTTTCGCAATTTTTGCTGCTGATTGCAGGTGGGAAATGAAAACGGGGTCGAGGTGCTGCAGCTCCTTTGTGTCAACAAAGGAAGCAGGCGCACCCACCTGCCTTGCTGCAGCACAATGCATGGCTGCGTGATGCATGCAGTTTGGGTGCTTTCCCCTGGCTAGCGTGGTGATGTGCGACTTGTGCTGCTTGCATGCACAACCAGGTCAACACATCATCACAGAATCCAGACAGCCCAACTGTCTTGTTCCCCTTCTGCTTGTTGCCACTTTGCCACTTGTGCCTGCCACTGCAACGCTGCCCCCAACCAATCATCCAACAAAACTGCTTGTCCTCGTCTCGAAGCATCGTGCAGTGTGTGAGACGGATGTGAGACAGGTGCAATGAACGAATCAAGTTTGTTCAATTGTCACCCTGACGCAGCTGTGCAAAGCAGCGGCCACAGCGTTCACGTTGAATCCACTTGTTTCTGTTGTCATGTGAGACGCACAGATGCAATGAAACGATCAAGTTCTTCCAATGGTCATCCCAATGCAGAGCACGTGCTGGCAAGGCAAGACGGATGCAATTGAACAATTTCAGTTTGTTCAATGATGGCATGGTGAGACGGATGCAATCAATCAATTCAAATTTGTTCAATGACCATCCTCACGTAGCTGTGTCAATGGCATGGTGCTGACTGCGCTGTGTCGTTTCACTTTGTGATGTGCGCACCAGCTGCACATGCGCCGTGAAACGAAAAAGCTGCTGCATCACACAAGCATGCCATGCAATGAAAGCACAACTCGCTCGTCATGACGATGGCGCAAGGCGTGGCGGCGCAGGATCGACACATTTGTGCACTTTGCGCATTTGTTGTTGCATGGATCGGATTGCATGAGAGAGCTCAGGACGCAAGGACCATGTGCGTGCATGCAGAGCTGTGTGCTAGTTGGAATGAACGATGAGGCTTGTGTCGCCGCTCACGTACACATGCCTAGATTTTGCACAACATCACACATGAAGCGCAACCATGCAGGGTTACCTCGATCGGCAATGCAATAATGGAGAGAAGAAACATCGAAGAGCTATGATGATGCATCATGTGACTATGTGTTCGTTTTTGGCATGATAATGGCTTATTTCATCTTCGACAAGGCATGCAACTTATCATACATTACTCCTGTTTCTCACATTTTGCGACTGACTCAACGGATCAGATCCCTTGCGGCACTATGCCGTATTTTCTTTTATTGTACACAGTTCTGAATGAGTCTACGCTCAGGCCACCAAAAATCTTCTCAGCCTCCGCCGAAATCGATAGAAATTCCTCTTCTGTCACCGTAATCCCAATTTCGGCAAAAATCTTGCGAATTTCGTCCGCAGCTCTAATCTGGAGGAAGTCTTTTTCCTCGACGGCATCGAAGGCATACTGTTCCGGGTAAAGGACATCTTGAGCCCCGAATTCATCTCCATAGTTGTTCTTATCAGCTACCGATTTGATTTTCGGCGCAATTATATCCTTTCTCAACGATGGGACCCCGAAAACTCTGTCTTCGGGGTGCTTCTTAACGCCCTTCTTCAGCTTTAATCTTGAAACTCCGAGATCTTTATCTGGCATTTGATCCTCTGGGCTGAACCCGTGGATGCACATCTTTGTGGATTGACTCCTATCTCTATTACCAGGTTTTCCAAACACAAAGTCCTCTGGCAGTGACGCGATGTTTTCGGGGGCATTGCGAGCACGGCCGATCGGGTAGTTTCGACGGTTGCGAATGTCTATGACTCTTTTGGATATGGTTTTTGTGTCGTCTCTCATTATCATATCCTGTGTAAGTTGTGCCCCAGTGGGTCCATGCGGCCCTACTTCCGATTTTCCAAATCTGAAGTCCTGCGGATTGCCTCTCACAGCTGTCTTGCTCCAATCGTAGTTGCGCTCCCTTGGCTGTGTGATGTTCCTCAAGGCCGCGTCACCAGAGTTTGCAACGCCCTTAGAACCCATTTTCATTTGAGGATCAGCGTAGAGCAGCTGCTTGGCTGACTCGCTGAAGATAGATTTTCGCCCATGTGACATGTTAGGGTCCTTCATGGTGACACCATAACTCACAGGTTTCCCGATAGGCGCGCGTTTTGACGAAGCATAGATTTTTTCGTTCTTCTCATGGATATACTGCTCCAAAGTGCCGGGGGTAAGTGGGGGCGTTGAATTTCCGGGGCCGTCAGCCATTGCATTAGCACGCCCATACGTTGCCATGGGGTGTGCGTTTGGGTTTTGGATCGCTGGCACTGCACCCAGCTGAGGTACGATACGTTATCAAAGGATTGATTTGCATGTCTTTCTTGCAACCCCCCCCCCCCCCCTCCCCTCCCCTCGTCCCACACACACACAATACACTATACACAATACACACCACAAGTGCACACAACAGCACCCAAATTTGGGCTCCAAAAGTTTGCTTGCCAGCCACTATTACCGGATATTTGTGCCGATTAATGTGCTTCTTTAATTTATCTGGAGTAGGAGGGCGACCACTCTCTTCGTTCAGACAATGTGCTGCAATTTATGATGATATGTCAGACAGCTTCATTGCATACCCACTTGGGACATGACTCTTCGCACATGCACTAAGGGAAGTAAAATCGTAGTTACCCGATGTTGTCCCATCAGTTTTGGGCTTGTAGCCTGCAGTACTCACTTTTGGACAGGGGTCGTATCGGAGCATCTTCGATCTAGTTCAGAGGATACTTCGATCGCTACCTATTTCGAAACAAAGATGCTCACAGTTGAACGAAAGAACATTTCTACTAGCAGCGGCGGCAGCAGCAGCAGCAGCAGCAGCAGCAGCATATTGCCCCGCTCCGAAACATTAATGACGTTCTTAGCGTTCCTGGAGGGGAAAATGATTCGACGGCTTGTCCACAAATATCAGCTAGCATAAATGTTCGGAAACTTCTAGGTGACCGACAGGCAGATCACAGGGCAACAAGATTCACATGCCCCTTGGTCCCTATCGGCACGAAGGTTCGAAAACATGATCAAGGAGGAACCCTATAGTGTTCTATCACGGGTAAATATAAACGGGATCCACTCAGGAGGAGGAGAGGGGGGGGGACGTACTTGTTATTTCTGCGTGCGTTTTACGAACGCGCTCGCGAGCGGGCGTGTTTCTGGGGCGGAATCAATATCTTATGTCTCAATCGTCTCATTCCCAACGACAGTTTCAGAATTCGTTCTAATTTCTCCTTTGATATTAGAACTGCGACAACAGTTTTCAGCGCTAGATGCACCAGTTTCATGTTAGAAACGCCCAGAGGTTGCCTTGTCGCTGATAAATAGGCAAATAAATGCCCGCTGAATCACCGGCAGTACCCGTTCCCCAGAAATCAAGAGCGATGGCGGAAGGAAGCTAGGGAAGCAACCATCGCATCTTGTTGATACGACATAAGCTCTATCATAAAAAAGGATAATAGTGTCATGGTTTTCGCGTTTTTAGGATAATAGAGATGATTCTCTGTTCTGATTGTCTGAGCTTTTCCCAACTTCGTTGCTTCGTTGCTTCAAATCCCACGTGGCCACTCACCTCTCTTGGGAGGCTGACCAAGGGCGAGAACTGAACATCCCGCTGCCACACCAGCCTAAATAGCATGGGAGCTTCACTCGAGGTGGGAATATATCGGATACTTATTTCTCACTCAGTCTCAAATCCTTTGCTCGAAAACCTGATCTTATGATGTGCCCCATCGATTAAATAAAATGTTTTGGCAGAGAGCGTACGTCGAGTGGACGTACGGAAAGGGATGTCCTATAAATGGGAAGAAAGTCATTAGAGCTTCTGGTAACATTAAAAACGTACCCTGGAAAATACCATCGCATCGCATCGTATGACAAGATCTCCTCATTCAGACTTCAGTGATGCGCAGCTGGCGAAGATGTCACGCAAAGACTTGGTAAAAATCAGTAAATCCCTGGGAATAGGCCAACCACCAAAGACTCGTCCGAAAGGTGATCTGCGTTGGTCGAGTTAAATAGGCCTCATTAGGAAAAACACTGCATGTATGTTTTCTTTTTTCTTTATTTTTCCCCCATGTAAAGGAGATGAAAAAGAGCTTCCAGAGGACGTCCGCAAGTTCTACGATTCGATCCGGAAAAATATTCACAAAGGTGGATGCCGTAGCTGTAACCATTCCCTACCTTAAAAACACACAAACAATTCTGCAGGAGAGGCCTTCGACCATGGACTCTGGGATGAGATCCTAAAGGAGTGCGTCGGTAAGAAAGAGTACATATACTTATGCTCACATACGCGTGCGCGCAGACACACACACACGCACACACACACACACATAATATGTGTGTGTGTGTGTGTGTGTGTGTGTGTGTGTATTTATATCTACACATTGATAGACTCAAATAGAGCTTGCAGTACATGAAATCCTGAATTTGTGCGAACGTTCCTGTGACAGATGAAGGAGAGATACGTGGGATCCCGCTCAACACCTTTGATTACACGGTAGCAGAAAAATGATGTGCGTGTGTTTCTCGCGGCGTTGTGACCCTCTCACCTCACTCCCCTCATCAAAAAAGAAACTCGTTAAGAAAACCGAAGGAAAGGAAGGCAAACTGTTAGGTATCACCAGGCTACTACAGCTAAACACAATGCCTTCATGATGAATAATTGTTTGGATCCTCTATTCGCTATCTGCTGCATTTGTGCGCTGATAACCAGGCGACAAGCTCGATGCTTACCTTGAAAACCTCGGAACTGCAGACTTGGAGTCCCTCTCGGTAAAAGCTGGAAGAGGGGCGGAGAGGGGAGGGGGAGGGGTTGGGGGGGGGGGGCAGAGAGGGTAGGAAAGTGAAGTTGGTGACCGCGAAAGCATCCCCATTCTGTCTTTCAAGTAGAAACTGATTGATTAAGGGGAAAGCACATGCCAATATAACATCATTGTGTGTGTCTGTGTGTGTGTGTGTGTGTGTGATAATTTACATATGTGTCTATATTTTTTGGGCAGGCGAATAACCAGATCGCGCTCCTGATGAACGCATACAATGCCCTGTGTATCAACATCATCGTCAAGTGAGCGGACCAACCAAACCTCATGATTGATCAATCAATATCCACGTGAAGAGCTATGCCTTGACTTCATCGAGACTCAGGGCGGTGTGCTCTTGTGTTTCTCTCTCTCTCTCTCTCTCTCTCTCTCTCTCTCTCTTGCTTGCTTTGCCAGGGCAATGAGGGCTGGTAAGTCAGTCAATAGCATTCGAGATCTAGGGGAGGGGGACACTAAGGTGTGGGACATCAACGCAGGTAGTAAATGCTGTATGATTGCGTGCGTGTGCGTGGCGTCGGTTGCTTTACGTGCAATCTGGGAAACTAAATCATACAGTGTATGCATTCATTTTATCAGCCAAACAATCAATCATCATCATCAGCAGCAGCAACAACAACTCAACTCTATGTTCCTTGCTTCAGGAAAACTCTGCGGGGAAGAGATCACCTTGACATCGCTCGAGCACAAGAGCTTGCGGTGCGTAGATGCGAATGCATATGCGTGTCTCTATAATATATATATATATATATATATATATATATATATATGTGTGTGTGTGTGTGTGTGTGTGTGTGTGTGTGCAGTAGGGCGCGTATCGAATGGCTTAACTTTCATTCCCCCTCCCTCTATTCGACATCCTCTCCTCCTCTCCCTCCCCGACTCTCCCTCGTCTTCTTTTTCCTCCTCTTCTTCTTTTCAGGGGTGTGTGGGCGGAGCCTCGACTTCACGCGTGCATCGTCTGCGCAAGCGTTAGCTGCCCTGATCTGAGAGGGGAGGCTTTTAGAGGTGGGGGCTACCAAACACAGTAGGAGGAGGAGGAAGTAGTAGTATCATCATCTTGAGTTTTTATTAATATTGTAACTATTACTACTGCTACTACTACTAGTAATAGTATTATCAGTCGTCTTCAAAAACGGGGGGGGTTTCTGTTTCATGCTGATATACCCTTTCCCCCCCCCCCACACCCCCGGTTATCATCATGAAACGTGCATTGCAGGAGACGACACATTAGCGGATCAAATGGATGATCAGATGAGGTAGTACATTAGACAGCCAGACAATCATTCGTCTAGAAAGAACATCCTCTCGCAAAGGTGCTGCACGATGCGTGTGTCTCGTATGAGGCAAAGTTTTGGGAAATAGCTATGCTTCGTTAGAGAATGGGGGAGGAGTTGGGGCGGGGGGGGCGCGTAACCGAAGATGATAACCCTGATCTCCTCATTAATAGGAAGTGGATGCTCAATCCGAAGAAGGGCATGAACGTAAATGTAATGAAGAATACCTCCATTTAGCATGCTTAATCATTGCTGCAGATGCCGCTGCAAACAACACGAGCTTTCTTATATACTGAAGCACACGCACGCACACACACACACGCACACACACGATGGTAAACAGGGAGGCGGAAAACACATCGCTCTCAGTTCAATTTTCAACTGGTTTGCTCGCGACTTCAGACCCACGTAAGGGAGGAAAAGGGTGGAAAAGGGGGGTGGGAATAGGCATCGTCGGAAAAGCTGCAAGAGCGAAAACATAGAAGTCTCCATAATACACACAGCCTCAATCAGTCTCGGAGCATCTATCTCACCACTCATCTTGCACCACCGCAATGTTTTAAGTTTGTGTACTGATTCTCACCTCCCGTTATTTCCGTTGTTGTCCTCTCTCTCTCTCTCTCTCTCTGTGTGTGTGTGTGTGTGTGTGTGCAGACCCATAAAGTTCTTATTCCCTTACTTGCCGGAGAAGGCACAAGAAATCGTCAAGGCAAACAGATATAAGTAAGGAAGGAAAGAGAGAACGCCCCGCCCTGCGCGCACCCCCCCCCCACCCCGCTTGCAACCATGCCATAGTGTGAAAATCTCTTCTGTTGTCTCCACCATCTCGTGCCATTCCTTTCTGCAGAGTTTGTGACAGTTGTTTCTATTGATCATGATGCCTACGACCACCCAGGATGAAGAAGGACTTCATGGAGTACGACTGGGGAATTAACATGCCGTCCAAGTCGAGTTAGGAGACAGAGATGCACGTACATATTTGATATAGCATATGTATGTATATATATATATATATATATATATATATGTGTGTGTGTGTGTGTGTGTGTGTACTATTCTGCACGGCCGCCAGTCTCTCATTGCAAGGGCTTTCGAACACTCTCCGTAGCATCATCATGGGGGCTGGGTGTGGCCCGCTAGCTAGATACTCTATTTCACGTCCTTTCACTGCTGGGGTAGTGCATTAATTTAGAACATGCAATTGTAAGGTGTACTGTACATATATCAAGCGAATAAGTGTGTAAGCGTGTATTCGAAGCTGTCGATCTATTGAAGCTCAGACTGAAGAGTATCTCTGTTGCTGTCGCTCGGATACGTGCACTCGCCAGCATGAGCGTGTATGGGAGGCGTTAAACTTTATACACAGTACACACATGCGATGTACGACCATATATATTGTACGCGTGCACGTAGACGCAGCGACTGCCACACTAATACATGCGCAGCGTCCATTGTTCATAATGTGGGATGCTAACGCTGCGTGCACAACGTTGAGCACGTGGCCCTGTAGCTCTGCATTGTGAACCGCTGCACCGACTCGATCAGCGTGGTGTGTACGTACGATACGTGGATGTTTGTGCTGAGACATCATACATGCATGTCTAGATGCAAACTATAAAACGAAGTGTCATCTGACACGCACGTAACATGAACGTCTATGACGTATACGCCACGACATGAGCAAGCTAGTTTGCTAGCGCTGTGCGTTAGCTATCTAGCTATGTAGGCATGCAAGAGCTTGCTTCCACGCAACAAAAAATTGCGTTGAATAATACATGGAGCTCGCTGCAGGACATCATCATCGATACGGGGATGTACCAAATATCACATCATACTACGATACAGTCAAGTCAGGACACACCATGCGGCAAAGCCGTTTCAGCTTGTGGTAGTCGCTCTAGCAATAAGCAATACGCACCTGTAAATCTAGAAGCTAAGTCGGCGCGCGGGTGATCGCCTGGAACTCATGAAAACTAACTTTCCCATCGGCGTCGTAATCCGCCGCTGAAAGCATCTGTTTAGTAGCGGTGTACGTGAGTAAATACCGAGCTGCATTTAATGAATCTCTCTCTCTCTCTCTCTCTCTCTCTCTCTCCGTGTGTGTGTGTGTGTGTGCTTGTGTGTGTATGTGCGTTTATGTCGTGCTGGTTGCGTGTGGGAGGTAACGATAGGCGTAGCTGTGCGCCATTCGCAAGCGGAAGATTCTATACCATACAAAAGGCTCTAGAGAATGCTCGTCTCGTATATTGCTGCTTCTACAACTTCAACTACAACTACTACTACTGCTTCTTCTTCTTCTGCTGCTAGTACTGCTACTTCCGCTAGCCTCATTTTTGTACCTCTCTCGCTGTTGCTGGGTGTAGCGACACCCTGAGCGCCTGCAGAGAACGCAACCACTTACTCACACGTTGTAAATATTAGTACCCACCCCCCCCCCCCCCCCTTCCCCCCGGCTAAGCTCAACATCTGGCTCATATATCTACAAAAGCTTTGCTACCTTGATTGCTGTTCTAATTCCCTGTACGCTGACGTAACCTTCGCAAGGATAATGGAGGCGAGGGTGGATCATCTCTCAGTACAACAAACGCAAAGCTAGGAAAGAACTACAAATGCTACAGAGCATGTACACACACACACACATGTATATATATATATATATATATATATATAGACGTATCCCTCGTTTTTCTCCCCCTCTCTCTTTCTCTCCTCTGTCTCCTTCTCTCCGCCTCAAATTCATATGAATTCCTCGAGAATATATTGCCTTGCGCGCTCCCTCCGAACACCTTCTGGAATGCCTCCATAGCTTCGCTCTTGTGCGACTTCACATATTTAAAAACGTAGATGGAGATAGGGAGACAGACAAAGAGAGAGAGAGAGGGAGAGGGAGAGGGAGAGAGAGAATTAGAATAGATGTCAGTTGCATTTGATGGATTTTATCTAGTACTGGATCATCTTAGCGAAAATATGAAATTAATAAAGGTCTGCGCTAACGCGGACCTCCCCATCCGCCTCTCTCCCTCCTTCCTCCCCCCTCCTCGTTCTCCCTCGGCATGCATACTTTTAAGAAAATGAAACAAAAATTTACGCGAACAACAACAACAACAACAACAACAACAACAACAACAACAACAACAACAACGCCCACTATGCGCGATAGAATGGTATCATCGATCGTGCAAGAAAGGAACAACCCGCTTCAGAGCAAGAGGAAGAATGAACTCGAATAGGCAATCGAGTAGCGTCGCTCCTGCCATTATACATATATATATATATATATATATATATATATATAAATCGCCACTCATAGAACTAACAGAATGATACGAATGGGGAGGTTTACGAATATTTCCGTCCTTCCCCCATCTCATCCCCATGCTCCTAGATTTCTGGCATGACGTTGCTGTTAGGTTTAGCGATATTTCACTACGACTTGCGGTTTTGTCCTTCTTCACACACTCCCTCATCAGCAGGGAAGAGAGCTCTTTGAGTCGAAAAGCGGGTAATTGCGTGCCAGTCACAGCGTAGACAATCTATTTTACATTTGGATTAGCATGGAGGAGGAGGAGGAGGAGGAGGAGGAGGAGGGGGGGGGAGACGAAGAGTCGCGGAAGTGTGATTTCTGTTCTTTGCAACAAAACCCTTTTTTTGCTTATACGTGTGCGCGCGCGCGTGTGTATGTAAGCAGTATGCACATAAATGATTCTGGTTGCACACAAAGTCGTCGTAGCCATTACCGCGAGAAGAGTCGCAGCATCAAGAACAACGATCTTGAGCTGAGAACCTCCTCCTCCTCCTTCTATTCCTTTGCTACTATCACCGCTACGTCCTTCCGCTGCGATTGCTCCCAAATCACCGTCCTTTGCTTCAACACACCCCGAATTTCCGTCAATATTGAAATGCAGAAGCGCGCGTCTGAGTCTTCCAAAGATCTCTAATCAAGGTGTGCAGAGAGGAGTGTTACGATCGGGAGCTGTTGGAGGCAAAGGGATAGGCGGCACGCTTCTGTATCATTGTCGACCTTTCTCTCTCTTACGCCGATTTGTGTTCTTTCGTGGCGGCGCACGAGTGCAGACATCCTTGATAACAATCGCAGACAAAAATCGTGAGGAATCAACGCTCTATATACCAACATATTTGATGCTCTACATATTTATGTGTATGCATGAAGTAACCGTTATAGGCACCCACGTTCGTTCGGCTTCGGGTCGTAACACCCGCCCCCTGAATTCCATGATTCTACCTTGATGTCGGAGGCAAAGACTTCCGAGACGGTGCAATTTGTCCCTAGGTTGTTGGTTGATGATGTCATCGTTGCATACCCTTTCCACGAACAATTGAGTGCTACTTACTGTGCATCCTCCTTCAGATCAACAAACAAATCCAGCCTGGTCTACTCAGCACCATGAGCGTGAAATTGAACACATTCTGGGGGTGGGGGATGGGCGGGAAGCGCGCCAGGGCGTCCTAAGTCTGGGCAAAATATTATCGAAATAATATCCACTATATGGAATATTTGATACTGTAATGTAAGTTTATATGGAGATACTCTATTCGGCATCAATATTGCTCTGTAATGGTAAGAATACCTAAAATAAATTGTCCAATCACGGTCGCCGGAGATGTCGCAGAGCCAAAACTATTGAGTTTTCTCTGAACTAGTTTTCATCGTTAGGGAAAACATAGCCAACAATTTGGGTGCAAAGGACTTTTTTAGACGTACTATTACACCAGATTTAACCATTATATACTTACTATTGGACGAACATAAAAGCTCAAACTAATTAATTGCTTCCTGAACTTTTGGAATTATAATATCGAAGAAATATCGAATATTTTATTCCTAAATATCCATCTCGTCTGGGCGCTATGCCTCCCCAGGCCCCCCCCTGGCACGGGAGAGGCCGGCATCCCCTTTCGAGGCTCCTGGTGACTGTTAGCGGAGTGATCGCTGTATTCGGGGGTCTATGGAAGGGCTATAATTTGGGCCCCATCGTCGATGGTGAACTGGCACGTGGGGGAACGCAGGAATTCGCTAACAACATTCGTATGGAGAGGGGTATCCCTCTCAGCAGATCCGCCCAACGTCGTCCCCCACTGCTCCCTCGAAGGTAAGATCTCGAAATTATTGCATAAGGTTTGTAGGAAGATGCAGGCTCTTTGTTGAATTACGTTTACTGCTCCCATCCATTTCGCCAGAAACGCGGCTTCGGGGATAAGAGGAAGGCAGCAGCGCCCACCCCTACATCGAAACACGAATTTCCGTCTGAGCCCGACGACTGGCCGTGCTGCCGCTAGACCGAATGATCAAGACAGCGGTGGAGGGAACGATCACTGGGACAAGCAAACTTTTGAATTAATATGCGATGAGTACGGCTGGATCGAGGTAAGAATGAATGAAGAACTGTAACAGCTAAAGGGCTAGTAATAGTAGTGGTTGTTAGAGTAGTTATACTTTTTATTCATTTATAGAAGAAGTTGGGGTAGGTCATTGTATCATGCAAGCAGCGGCATCATGAGTAGCGTTATTTCTATGGCTATGGCAGTGTGCCCTATGATGAAACGAGTACATTTGAAAACGAATCGCTCTCCAATGCGACTGTGACATCGGAATTTTCAACACTGCCCCTCCCCTCCCCCTTTGCATATACAGGTTCATCATTACCCTTCGGGAGCTAAGATCTGTAGGAGACGGGATGATATCGAAAATCCTGTGCCAACACCCGCGCCAACAACATTGCCTCCTGTTGGTAGTACGCAGCGTGCTGCTGCTGCTGCTGCAACTGCGATCCAACGCACGCAACCACACATCACAACGCGTATGATATACATACAATTAAAATGAATGAATGAATACGTGTGTGGGCGCGTGTGTGTATGTGTGTAGGGATATGTTTGGGCTTCCCAACATGCTTCAATAGATTGATAGCCCTGACGATCTGCTTTGCGACTCTGTTCATTCGATATATCATCAGCCTTCCCGATATCGCCGTATGCAGGGCGTGGGGATGGAGTGAAGGACGGTGATGCTGATGTAGCGGAATTCACGTCTCCTAACGAGTAAGTGCAGACAACAAAACAGACTTGTAGTAGTAGTAGTAGTAGTGGAAGTAGTAGTAGTAATATATAAGAATCAATAAATTGGTAGTAGAGTAGTAGAGTAGTAGAGTAGTAGTAGTAGTAGTAGTAGTAGTAGTAGTAGAAGGAATACAACGATGCTCTTTCTCTGCCTGTCGTATGCTAGTAAACGTACCTGCGTGCTTCTCTTTTTGCACCTCCGGAAGAAACTTTACTACATTGTACCGCGTCATCATTCATTTGGCCTTGTTGCTATTGCTGCTCTCGATCACGTAACCATCAGCATCGCCATAGCAAGGGACGGCACCGCTTACGTCATGGAGTCGTCGCTGTTTCGCATACGACGAATAACTCCCAACGGACAAGTCTCCACGGTATATATGCGCGGATATATGTGCGTGCGTTTTGTGCGTGTTTTGCGTCTGTGATCCATGCTGGACTAACCCCTTCCCGTTCTCTTTGTCGCGGGGAAAGGGCGCAAATTATATATATATATATATATATATATATATATATATATATATTATATGTGTGTATGTGTATGTGTGTGTGTGTGTGTGTTTTGTGTGTTTTGGAAGCATACGAGAAAGCAGATAGAATTTGTGTGCCTTCAATGCGCGTGAGTAAGGCTGTTGGTTGATACTCGAGCACATCTGCCAAACAAAATCATTCGCTTCTTACACACTGCTGCTGCTGCTGCTGCTGCTGCCGCTGCCGCTGCTATGCTGGATGTATTGCAAGATCGCTGGTCATACTATGGAGGCTGGACTGCAAGACGGGTGGGGGTCGCAGGTACTGCTGCCAGACGTCGTAATATTTGAGTGCACGTTTCACGAATGATGCTAGGAATAACGTTTGCGAGAGCACTTTCGCACTCTTTGCCCCATCCCCTCCCCCCCCCCAGCCTACGAAAATTCTGTGGTTGTTCATATCAATGAGCTTTCTGTTGTCGGCGCGCTTTCTCCTCTGCGGTTCCCTTCGTGACAATACCGCCGGCATATTATTCCAGGCCCTCTTCTGCACACCTACGAGTGGCGTTGTCGGGAGCGATAACCACCTTTACGTGACAGATACTTACAACCAGGTAGTAGTAGGGGTGATGGTTAGTCGTGCCGGTACTGGCAGTAGTAGTTGTAGCAGTAGTAGAAGAAGTAGGAGATTTGAAAGATCTCTCGCATGGATCCCTAATGTCGTGTCTTCTCTTTCTAAGTTTTTAAGTCTCTTCTCGCCGTTTCCAACAACCCCTTCTGCTGCCGTTTATCCCCCCCCCCGCCCTCCTCCCCCACAGCGTATTCGCAAGATTAGTCCCGACGGCTTTGTGACGAGTGTGGCGGGTACGGGAGAGGAAGGAGCGAAGGATGGCCCTGCAATGGAGGCTACGATGAATTGCCCGTACTACGCACAATATCTAACTCAGCGACATCGATATCATGAGCAACAACAACAACAACAACAACAACAACAACAACAACACCGAAATAACCACGGTCGAAATGCTTCCATCCTGCCGCCATTCAGGGCGCACATCGCGGCTCTTCCGGATGGCCGGCCGGTGTTTGCAGATATGGACGCCAACCCGGTTAGGATTCTCGACAAGGACTACAGCATCATCGTAATATACATCGTCGCGTGCATTGATCGCCCTCATCGCTTGCAATTAAGATGAAATATAGCAGCTAGTAGCAGCAGCCTCAAGCCCCCCCCCCTCCCCCCCCCTTCCGATTTGTGGGCCGACAACAACAGCCAACAGAGCATCATCACTTGCGGCAGGGCGGCCGCGCCGCAGCTGAGACGAATCGTTATGCATCTTATCCATTTATTGCCAAAAGACCGCTTGCACACACACGCACACACACACACACACACACACACATACACATACACACATACACACATACACACATACACACATACACAAAACATAAAAAGTCTTTATCGGTATTCCTCCCCGCAGGAAACGTTGGCCGGCGCTCACGGAAGCGGGCTTGAGGACGGCCCTTTATCGTCTGCAGCCTTTATCCGGCCGCACTGCCTCGCCGTGTCGACCCCAAGTGCCCTTGGTCTACGTGGCCAGCTTCGTCAGCAGCGCGGATTCGCGAATTCGGAAGA
>ADNK01003233.1:0-29329 GCA_000320545.1 Bigelowiella natans CCMP2755 | reverse complement strand
TACTATACGTACTAGTATATAGTATAGTATAGTATAGTGTGTGTGTGTGTGTGTGTGTGTGTGTGTGTGTGCATGAATATAATGAAAATGGTAATGATGATGGTGGTGGTGGTGGTGGAAGAAGACAAAGACACTTGTCAAAAAGAATCCGTCACCAATCTTAATCATCACGACGCACACACCTCCTCTTCCTTTCTTTCCTCCTCCAACCTCCTCCCCCCCTCCTCCTCCTGCTGATGGATGCGCAGATATAGCATGAAGAAGGCTCCTGATGCGGTGGGGAGGATTGGCAATGATGATGATTAATAATGACGACGAAGACGACGACGACGATGATGATGATGATGATGATGATGATATAGATGCTTGGCTTTTTGCTCGTCATCAATACGTTCACTCTTCCTCCTTTCCCTGTGTCAAACAACATTGTACGTCATCGAGAGCACATCTCCAGATCGAAAGATAATTCATATGATGATCATACTGCTGCTGCTGCTGCTGCTGCCACCTACCGCACGTCATTGACGAATACCTGCATCATCACCGTCATTTTGCCAGGGATCGATGAAGGGGCTTGCATTCGCCCTTGACCCAGGTGTCTTCCCCAACACAACACGGGACAGCATCACATCTGTAGCAAATTTCCTCGTTGATTTTTTAGTTCGGCGCACAACGCACTGAAGACCAAGATTTTTAGTAGTAGCGCTTGTGCTACTAATGTTAAGCTTTCGTATTCTTCATTGTTTTCCTGGAAATTCTACTAAATGTACACACACACACACACACACACACAGACATATATATATATATATATATATATATATATATATATATTGTATATACCTATTGTACAATGTGTGCGGTGTGTGTGTTGGTGCGCGAAATTGCTCAAAGTTGTCGCCATCAATGTTGTTTATCCCTGCATGTATTATTGTAGATGGATATTGGGTCGAGATCATCAAGAGGGGCGGCTATGATGAGAGTGGCACTCCTTATTTCATGGAAAAGAAGTGAGAGGGGGGGAGCATGCATTCGTGCTTTTGCCCTCTTTGCCTCTGCGGCTAAATTCAGCTGCGTGAGTTGTATGAGTGACGACCAGAATGTTCGGCGACAACGCCTCCTGCTCAGCCTGTCCACTTCCAATCGCACAACATATTGACTCATGCATCTTCGTGTTATCGGAAGATCGATCATCGTATGGATATATAATCTTCAGTAATTGACGACTACGTTTATACGAAGAAGATTGGCATACTAGCAGTATTAATTTCTTACTACATTCTGCATGCATCACCATATATCCAATACGTACTGTGTCATCGATCATGCATTCAGTGGACAATGCAGCGCTCCACCATGTCTAAGCTTGCAGCAGAGATGCATGCCAGCTGGGTTGTACGTGTGCCTATCACTGCACACATCTAGACATCCGAGAAAAATCTGCATGTGTTGGATGCTGCGCGTTGTCACGTTGCATGCACGGACGCTTATGAGCGCGACTGCTGAGTGGTCATTATAATCACGCTCGCCATACATGAACATCTAGAGCCAAGCTAGCAAGTCTACGTACATTGAGTCTGATTGCAATGACCAAAAGTAATAAAGGTGTGTGTATGCACTTCCGCACATTGCTTAAGAAATTTAACACAGAGTAAGCAACAATACGACCGCGCGCCTCACGCCAATACGCTCAGCATTGCTCAAATGCAGATTCTCCTTCAATAGATGGGGATGATGAGCCCGCCGCCGCGAGAAGTAAAGCCTTCTTTGCCACTCGGTATTCCAGAGCGGTTATTTCTCGCTGACGAGCTCGCTTCTGTCGGCTGCTGAGCCTCCTACAGACGTCGTCGTTGTCATCATTTCTTCCTTCTCCACCTTCCTCGTTGCATCTACTATTCATACTCTCAGCAGCCATCATCATCATCAATGCAGCGCTATCTTGGCGCAGGGTGGAGGGAAACGATGAGAGCAATTTCTCACATTCTCTGCGTACAGAAGGATCCGGGTGGCCAGAGGGCGGCAGCGTTAATCGATGCCCTCGTTGCGCAAGCGATGTCCATGAGACGATAACGCGACGACTATTTTTCTCGCATGATGCTACTGTTCTCTCCAATTGTCTTCTTTTCTCTGTACACTCAGCTTCATCACCCACCTCCCCAGGAAGCTGCGGTCGCAACCGGTCGTCGTTGTCGCTCCCCCCCCCCCCTCCCGCTTCCTGCTCCGAGCTAATGTCTAGCACTAGAGAGTCTGATGGGCAGCGATCGGGTACAAATCCGTGGAACATCAAGAAGTCGTCGCTACTTTTCCCTCCTCCGTAGTCGAGAAACACCTCCTCCCCTTCCGCAGCACCGCGTCCCCCGACCCGTAAGCGAACCTCCTGCTCTTCCATGTCAACCTCAAAGTACCCTCCGCCAGTCTCCTCAGGAGCGTGATTCGCAATGTCCAGAATAGGCACCAGGAGCCGCAGCCCTCTAGGCCCCCGTAGCGCCCGCGAGGCGACCAGATCAAGCATCCGTAAGAACGCCAGAGGTTTTCTCCTACTCCTCCTTGAACTGTCCTCAGGCTTCTTCCCGACAGCGGCAGGGCTGTAATCGCTACTGCAAAAGCGTCGCATCCTGGCATTTAAGAGAAGCTGTCTTTGCTTTGTGGTAGTCTGGGTGGTTCTGGTCGATTGATTCCTCGCTATTGAGATTCGACAGGTAGAAAACGCCGCTATCCAACGGGTTTGCGACGCACATCAACACCTTTAGTCCAGTATCGGCCTCGAATGCGTTGGCTGCCTTGAACAGCTGGTGTATCTTTCTTTTGTTCAGGGTATGGTTGATCACCATGTCATTGGTTCTGATTATTTTTACTTTCTATCCTCATCTTGAGTCTCTCCGATGCTGCTGTCAGCAAGTAGCACTGTGCGTACTGAACCACACACAACGCTTGCTTGTACACATTCAGACATAAACCAAAGTATTGTAAATGGGTATAGATGCACTCCGTAATGACATGACGTCTCTCGTATTCCGGTCGTTGCAAAAGTCTACTATCCACAACACATTGAGATAGGATTAAAAGCGCCCGGTGTTTTCTAAGAATGAGATTCCTCATTTCTTTGCATTCGAACTTGTGTCTGACGTATTGAACGAATTCTTTCAAACTCTTGGAAATATACTTGACGTCGGGGTGCTGACTGTTTCTTCCAAATTGTGTGATTCCTTCGTTGAATACATAAAATGCCGAACGGATCCACTCCAATGGACTTTCGGTTTTATATTCTACCGAATTTTCATATGTCGTAGGCACCAAAAGCACCCGTACAGCGATCCTCAGCATTTTTTTAACCCACTGACAAAAATTGCCAAGGTTGATTGGTGATGTCGATGTTGAGCGTTTCAGTAGTTCCAAAAAAGACACCGAAGGAGAGTTTTTCATGAACGGAATTTCAAGTTCCGCCTGGTATTTCAAAATACGAATGGCGTTCTCCTTTTTACTCAACCAAGTGTACATCATTTTGCAAGTTGATGCCAAATTAATAAGGTCTTTCCCGAGTATACATGTAAACTGAAGGTTCTTCAAGAGGTTAGTCCCTGCGATCCGGATCAGACCTCGGATTTTATCTCTTTTCCTCCTTCTCTTTCTCTGCTGAAGTTTGGTAGAAGAAGAAGAATCCGTATGAAAGTACGGGTTCTCGATAGAGCCGACAATGCTGCCGTTCACCTCGATGCAGAAAGCGTGGACCGCGGGGTCGCACGATGACTTGTTGCGAAAGGAAATTGGTACGGATAAAGCCGTTGGGATCCGGAAAGACCCGGTCGAGATGCATCGCTGGATCAGCTTGCATATTTGTTTGACGATCACAAAAGGGTTCGTCCCGAAACGTAACCGCGAAGTCACAGTGAGGCTATTGACCAGACCGACCGATTTACCTTCGGGTGTATCGGCCGGGCATAGCACACTTGAAAAAAAAAAAAACGAACATAATTTTTTCTATATCAATACATATGTTCATATGTATTTTTTAGAAAAAAAAAACAAAAACAACAAATAAATCAAACCTAGAAGAGAGACTGGCATCTGGCGCGGTTTGCTCTGCTTTCCTTCACGGTTGATCGGTTTGTTGACCTGGTTCATATGGCTAACGGACGAGTGGGCGTTCGTGTCGTTCAGTAGCTGGCAGATCCCGCTATTCGCCATATTCGAAGCGGAATTATTCCCAAACTTACCCGTCGCCATGCTATATTTTAGCGTAGATGTGATCCGTTTGCCTTTGATCCTTGTAATGAAATCGGTTTCATCGTAGTGGTGTGATTTTGGGAAAGTGACCGAGACCGGGGGGGCTGCTGTAACATTTTTCGGTTGTTTGTTGTCCTCCTCCTCCTCCTCGGTACAACCACTACAACCACCACCTCCTCCTTCTTCCTCCTCCTCTTCCTCCCCCTGACGTTCTTTCCCTTTCCCTCTACCTTTAATCGTGTTCCCTTTCGTAGTTTTTTTAGAATTGGTTTTTGTGATCCTGGTCCGTTTCTTGGATGGCACCTCGGTGGTGATGAGGCTCTCTAGCAACGTACCGTTGCTCCTTTTTTTTTTATTTTTGTTTTTATCTTTATTTTTGTTATTCTTCTTCTTCTTCAGCTCCCTACTTGTTGCTGAGCCTTTCTTTGAATCATTCTTATGCTGGGCTACGTTCTGTTTTTTGTAAAAGCTGCCTTCAAACGATTTCCACATGGATCGGACGAGCTGGCGTGTCAACAAAGCTAGTATCGGTCCGGTAGAATTCACCCTCTTATTCGTGTACGTATCGACATCATCGTGCGAGATCTCGTTCACCAGGATCTGTAAGATCTTGAACACACATTTCCCGAAAAAGTGTTTCTTACGTGATAGTGCAGTTTCCTGGCACTCGTAAGGCCCGGCGCAGTGCGGGAGCAACTCGTATCAGAAAAACATACTGACGGGAAAGCTTTCCTTCGTCTCGGTAGTCATGTTCAAGATGTCAAAGATTTCTTGCTTTGGGTCAAGACAAATCACAAACAGATTGATACCGTCGCTGTCATGCTACACCTTTTACTCTGCTCATCAAACACAAGAAATAGTCAAACCGGAACGCTAGAGTAATGTATCGAAAACGAGTTAGTGCGTCGATGTCCAACAAAAGAGAGAAAAGGCGCATGATCGGAAACTGGAAAAACCAGTACATGCATTATCTGTTATGCTTTTGTTTCTAAAGGAAAAAAAAAACTAAAAAACTTTTGTTCATTGTGTGTTGATTACAACGGCCTTGTTTGTGAGACGGATGTAATGAAATGTTTAAACTGTTTCAATGGTCATCCTAATGTAGCTATGCAATGCAGCGGCGGCCTCATTTTTACAAGATGTTGTGTGCCGGTTCTGCTGCATGTTTTCGGCCTCATTTGCATGAAATGTTGTGTGTGCCGGTTGTGCTGCATTGCATTGAAATGATGGCGTGTCATGACTATGCTCACGATGGCGGTCGCTTAACCTTTGTGAACCGGTACCTACCTCTTCACTGGTAGAATGCGCGCGCAAGTGCAACAATGCCTAGCGCGTACGAAGCATAGGCAACAAAAGTGGCCTTCTCATTTTGCAGATTTGAAGCATTTTTGTTCGACATGGTATGATACTCCCTCGACAATGCAGGTCACACCGCAAGATGTTAAACATGTATTAGAACTTTCATAAAGGTTCGCTTTTGCTTGTTCTAGCAATAAATGTAACTCGTCTGGATGACCAATGCAGTGTGCTGTGTTGATAAACATGTCTCTTACAACGTAAGCATTGTTTCTTATATTTTCTTACATAGTAATGTCCATGCACCAATGCAATGTATTGTTGATTTTTTTTTTGTATTTTTCAATTTAGGTATAGATTTTCTCCCCTGTTTAAATTAAGTGTCCTGCCTTTCGCGTCTGTGAAGATGGCGTTCGAAGGAAACATTGAATCATCCAACAGATGACGAACTCCCCACTGTTCGAACTCGGCGCATTCTCCTCGTCAGCTCACTGTTTTACGAACTTCATTCCAAACTTTCTCCCGCAGCGTATCAATGTGTGGCGGTGACCATTCAGCATCTTGGTTACCGTGACAAGGCAGCGATAGGCGATGCGACAGGGGGAGGGGGGGTGACGAAATCTGTTCTACCCTACGGCCTGGACCAGCCTTTGGACCTTTTGTTTCTGCTGTCTCACTACTGATCCGGAACGTGGCGTAAAAGTGCCGCTGCAGTGCGTGAATTTTTCTGAGTTCACGTACTGCGTCGGTTTTGGTGGCGACGGGTGTGCCATTCAGTCTGACTAGACGCCAGCCTCGCCGCACGCCGACGTTCCTCGCCTGGTCATAGGTCCGGACGACAAAGTTGCGTCTGTCCAACTTGCACACGCCCCGGTCGGCATCGAAGCGGTAAGTGTGTTTGGTGTCGGTCCCAGGGACGACGCCTTTCTCGGTGTCCGAGGCACAAAGACCGCACACCATGAAGCAAGGAAACATGACGTAGAGCCACGGCCCTGTCAAGACGGCCTCCAACCACAAGATCGTGCATAGACGGACTCCAATGTCCTGCGGCCATGTGAGTAGGGAAGCTACTACGATGTCCCAATCTGTTCCCTCTTTCTCCACGGATTGGTACCCCAGCACAAGCACTATGAAAGCACAGCCTACTGAGACCACCACGCAAATCGCTACGGCAACCAGGTCCTTCAATGTCCACTCATTGTGAGACGGTCTGATGCTAGATTGCCGCACGAGGGGCGTCAGCCCGCAGCAGCATTCGACCGTTCTGTTACCGTTCTCTTCCGCATCCAACGGGCCTGTTCTCCAAGACTGACTCGCTTTGGCTTGGGATCTAATCCTCCTTTTGCTCTCGTTTTCAGACATGGAACCGGCGGGCGCGCCAAGGCTGGTTGTGGTGCGCAAGAACAACAAATTCTGGTTGCTGTCAAAGTCGTCAACCTTGTCTAGACTCCGTGTCCCGCGTGAGCTCTCTGCGCTACTCGATGCTCCTTGGCTTCGGTCGTCAGCCGCCGCGGACTGCATGTCCAGGGTGCTCTTGAAGGCTTGTGCACTTTGCAAACTTTTGTACCTCCTACCTGCATTCGCTCCGGCCAACCCTGCTTCCACCCCGACGGCCCCCGACGCGGCAGAAGCAGCAGCAGCTGCTGTGTTTCTCTGGTCAGCCGCCAGAATGCCCTCATCTTTGTTCTTCCTGGTCCTACCACCATCATCATCATCATCACCGTCGTCTCCTTCTCCAACACGGTCTTGGTTGTCCATGTCGTTGTCCTCCCCGGCATCATCCTCGATCTGCAAACCAACATCGTGTTCCATTTCTCCCATGAGCACGGAAACGACCCAGAACAACCAAGGCATCGCCGCCACGAGGCCAAGCGGCGTAAAGTCCATTCTGAACTCTTTCGGTCTCTCTCGTGAAAACATGGATGCGACCAGGAATGGCAGTGGAAACCCAATGAACAATGCCACGACGGCCACTGCGACGTTTCCTCGAATGAATCCGAGCTGCTGTTCTGTTCCTAGCAGGAGCGCGCACACGGCGGCCGCGTTGAGAATGAGAAGGGAAAGGATCATGACTCGTTTTTTCGAATCGATGTAGTCCCCGGGCATTCGGGTGAAGATGGACATCCAGGGGTGTCTTCTTCGGACGGCAAGAACCATCGATTTTTTCCAATTAGCGGCTGAACGAGGTTCCTCGAAATGCAGTTTGCGTGATTGGTTGAGACTCCGGTAGAACTCCCGCTCGTTTCTCTCAACGGCTTCTTTGGTCGCAGCCGTGCTCTTGTCATAGAACATGGCCGTGACGAAGAGAGCTGCGAGAAACCCGAAAAGTATAACAGCCAATGCCATGGTAGCGCTCTTGGTTGGGTTGTAAGCACTGGTGTTTTTGATGTCGGTCGCTGAGATCGTGTTCACTTCCACTTGAAACGCCATGCTGCGATGTGTGATTGTTGCATTAGGGTTGCAATGGACATGGTGTACATGTGTGCTCTCTCTCTACTCTCTCTCTCTCTCTCTCTCTCTCTCTCTCTTTCTTGCAAAACACGTCCATGTGCGCTCTCTGTATCTCTCTCTCTCTCTCTCTCTCTCTCTCTCTCTCTTTCTTGCAAAACACGTCCATGTGCGCTCTCTGCATGTGTCCCTCTCTCTATCTATCTCTCTCTCTCTCTCTTTCTCCTCTCTCTTTCTCCTCTCTCTCTCTTTCTCTCTCTCTTGCAAACACACACAGACAGAACAGAGGAAGACGACGAGGAAGATTGCGGAGAGATGAAAAAGAGAGTAATCAACTGAGGAAAGTCTGTCTGAGGGGGGGGTGTTCGGTGTTTTTATTCTTCCCCCTTCCCCCTCCATCTCTCGCATCCTTTTCGGACAACCTTCTCGTGCTGAACGATGTGAGGTGCGAGCTGTTGCAAACGTGCACATTCTCGCCATCCGGTTGCCGGGACGATCCGACGAACGACACGCCCGTTGTGTTCCATTCTCCCGCCGCCAGGTCCCAGAACATGCATTCGGTCCCCCCTTCTCCGGTACTCAGGTTCCCTCCTCGCATCGATGGGATCTCGATGCGGAAGGGTTGCGCGTCATAGCCCGAGAGCGAGAGCGTTTGGTAGTTGTTGGTAGCGTCTTTGACCTGCACCGTAACGATGTTGCGCACCCGCCTCCAGATATTATTGCTACCGCTACTACCTTCCCCAGCTGCTACGGCCTCGGTCGCGTTTTCGGGGTACAGAGTCGTGTTGGTGATTGCTACGAGAGAGAGCAGCAGGTTCCCCGCAGCGGTGTTGATCGGCGGGAACTGCGCTCGGGCGTGGACGAGAGGGGCGGATGCGGTACTTGTTTCATAGTAGGAGATGAGGGCAGAGACATAGAAAGAGAAGGGCGGCGTAAGGGATGACCGGGAATGCGATGAGATGGGTTGGCGGGATGGAAGAGGGTTGAGAGAAAAGAGAGAGGAAAGAGAGAGGAAAGAGAGAGAAAGAGAGAGAGAGAGAGACCTGTAGCCGGTCGAGCCCGATACCGATTTCACCGCCAGGGCGACCGAGGAGCGTTTTCCTCTGCGATGCTGCTGCGGGGTTGCTGCGTTGGGAGAGTAAATTCTTGCACCGTCATCACCCGCGACTCTCCGCGCCCCGATCCATACGGTCAGATTCATCAAAATAGAGACGACTCGGTCTGCTCTCTCCTGCCCACCACCGCTGCCTTCTGTACCGCTCTGCTGCAACAAGTGCAACAAACCACGAGGGGGGGGGGGGATAAAAACAAGGAGATTTACCGTCCGTACCCATTTCCTTGTTTTTGCCTCTACAAAGTCATAAAGAAAAGGCTTCTAATGATATCTTTCTAATTTTTTTTCCTTCAGGGCATGGGGGCTATCTCGTGCGTGTCATCATCGTTGTTACTACCGCCGAGACGATGCTAGACACCGAACTGACTGAGGACGCGACGAAATCGTTGACGTTCGGTTCGAGGAGAACTGAGGTGGTAGTGGCGGAGGTGGTGGCGGCGGCGGCGGCCAAGCTAGGAGGAGGGATAGCACTCAAGTTGGAAAGGACCGCGAGGGTCCGCTCTGCGACCTGCCCGATGATGGACGCAGAACAATGTACATCAGAGATGACATGGCGGCCGGCAAGCTCTCTCTTTCTTCTAATTTTCTCTCTTTCTTTCTCTTTTCTCTCCCTCTTCTCTCTTTCTCTCTCTCTCTCTCTCTCTCTCTCTCTCTCCCTATTCCTCCTTGATGCTTTCAATGTCCTTCTCTCTCTCCCTATTCCTCCTTGATGTTTTTTTTTTCCAGTCCCATCCTACCTTGTTGGATATTTCCACAGCTCTCCCTTTGGGGTAGTCCGTGAGCTGGTCCACAAGCCCCGCGACAGTTGCCCGAGGCAGGGACCTGGCAGAGCTCTGCGCTGCTGACAAGCTAGGGCTCACCTCCGCGACTAGGGACAGGAGACTCTCTCTCGTGGAAGTGGCTTCCCGGATTGAGATCCTGGTACCTCTTGTGGCGCTGGTAGCGTTAGGGCCCGGGCCGGCCGTAGCATCGGCGTTGCGCTGCAGCAGCGACGCCACGCCCAATACGCCGACGACGAAACTCTGCGTGCTGCCTTCCTGCACTCGCCCTTCAAGGTCACGAGAGAGGGTAGCAAGGGAGACGTTGTTCGGAGATGGCTCCACGCTCAGCCTGATTTCTTCATGGGCCGCGGCGCCGTTGGAATCGAAGATGGAGGCTTGGACCCGCGTGACAGTTGAGGCTGAAGAGGCTGAAGATGACTGTGACGCCAAAGGCCCGGGGAGCTGGGTCTCGAGGTAACCGCTCCGTCTTCTGCCGCAGAGAGAAACCAGCCGTTCGGCCGCTCCGCCAGGCTCTGCACCTCCCCCATCCCCCTCAACATCCGCATCATCGTCTTCCTCGGTGATGATTAGCGAGAATGAGTAGGTGAGAGGAACATCGGCGTCCTCGTACCCCTCGCACGCAAGTTGGAACTGCGTCTGGAGCGCGTAGCCGCTCGCTGGGGTCGCCGAACAGCTCCCTAGCCCCGGCGGGGTGTTCACAACGACAACAAACGACGCTTGTCCGGTGAGAGGGGAAGGGCCTGCGGTATCCGTGACCGTCAGTTGGAAGGACAGCTGCGTCCGGACCCCTGCCGTGAACGTCGAGGGATCCAAAGCCTTCCGTAGGATCTCGGCTGGGATGTGGAGGTACGTGCTATTGTGGCGGCTGTGACCGATAGCCGCCGTCGTGATGTTGGAAGGCAAGAGCAACGACGGAAGGTCCAAGACATAGCTCTTTGTCCCGGTATCCGTCACGGAAACCTGGCACGTCCAGTTGTATCGCAGGGTCTTTGTTGACGATGGGGCCCATGAGGAAGAGGAGGAAGAGGAGGAAGACCTCTGGACGACACGGCTGACGAGCCGCAGATCGGTGTCAATGTTGAGGGTCCCTGGACCTCTTTCGAACGGTGAATCGCCAGGCGGTCGTTCGATGCTGACGCTCGGCGTGCCGATGCTGACGACACGGACCCGTTGGGTAGCGGTGCTTGTGCGTCTCACGGTAGCATCGCCATCAGGGTTGAACGAGACGTTGACGCGCACCTCGTAGAGCCTTTCTGCTACAAACACGCTTGCGTTGACCGACAGGATAGATGATGCGGAAGAGACTGGAGGCAAAGGCACGATCTGCCCCGAGACCAACTCGACAAGCGACCATGCGTACCGGAGGTGTGAGTTGTTGCCACTAAGCCCACGCGAAGGATCGTAGGAGCTGCTGGCGTCGAAGACCACCGGAGAGAGGTAGGCAGGGACTACTTCCCGCTGGCCGCCGCCGTCGATCGCAGCTACCAACGCAGGGTAAGACCCCGTGAAAACCTAGCATGCAAAGTTAAAAACAAGAATGTGTGTGCGTGTGTGTGTGTAAGTTTAGATATAGGGCTCAGCAGTTAGGGATGAGTAGTCCCGTCGTACTGCACGATGAGGCTGAGAAAAAGCCTCGAGAACATGGTTGAGGATGGCAGAGAGGATAGGACCTTAAACGTGATGTTGGCGATAGCGCTCACAGCAGACCCAGCGACCGTAGCTGCGAACGCTTTGAGCCTGAACTCATAAGATGCATCTGCCGTGAGCGTTCCCACAGGCAGATAGAGGTACGCAGCGGTCGGGTCGGCGAGGGGTACTAACCCGTTGTTGTTCTGGCTTGTGCTGCTGCTGCTGCCGTTAGTGATGCCCACGCCGCTGATCTTATATGCGGACCACTGCGAAACTGCGACGATCGTCTGCGAAGTCTGGACGCTCTGGCTCAAGCTACAGGTTGGCGGGACCACTTGGACTTCTAGCCTGAAATCTTCCCAAACGGGTACCGCGTCGATCGTCAGCGGGGCCGGGAGGATGAAACTCGGTTGCGCGCCGTTCTCCTGAAACATTATGCAGTGTATAACTTAGAGTTAGACAAGGAGCAGACGATAATACCATATATAAGGCCATTTAGATTAGAGAGAGAGAGAAACAGAGCGAGAGAGAGAGAGAGAGAGAGAGAGAGAGAGAGACAGAAAGAGGATATGGACACACGGTGTACAAAAAGAGAGAAGATTACAGAGCAGAACAGAAAGGACAATAAAGAGAAATAATGGGATGCGAAGAAAGAGAGAACAGGGCAGGAAGTTAAAAAGGAAAAAAGAATAGAGATCGCATGCGAAACGGGGAGTCAGAGGAGAGGTGGACATCTATTGCATCTAACAATAAATCTCTTCATTTTTTCAATTCAAAACATTTTCGCCTGCCCTCCTGGTTCTGTGATTTACTGATTTACACAATTTTCCAGGAAAAAAACGCACCTTTGTGATGATACGAATGGCAGAAGAGGTTTGGTGTAAAAAGTTGGTCGCGTTCACTCGAATCTTCATCGCGTAGCCACTAGTGAGGTTGAAAACGGGAATGGAGACCACTGCCTTTGACGATTGTGTTGCTTGGGCAAAGGCCACTTCGATTTCTTCCAAGGAGCTCAGCTGCGATGAAGGTGTGCCGCCGCTGTCGATGAGTTCCCACGATACGCTGAACATATGCATACATGTGACCTTCCCGTTAGGATGTTTTTTTTTTACATCGGGCTCAAATCCCAGTGTTCATCATACTCTCCTCACCCAAGTGTTGTGCATATTTTTTAAATAAAGAATGTAATGTACTCACACACACACACACACACACACGCACACACAACAAACACATACATAGACAAGATACAGATGCACTCACTCATGCACACCTACTCTCTCTCTCTCTCTCTCTCTCTCTCATACACAGACAAGACATACACACACACACACACACACACACACACACTCATTCTCATACACATACATAGACAGGACACACAAATCCAACACTATTACCACACACACACACACACACACACACACACACATACCTCATATTTCTTCCGGCAAAGCCCCCAAGCTGTGCAACCACGGTCACGTGCGTTTCACAGATGCCGAAAGCCGAAGCCGCGAGGAGGGTCACCGTTACCTGTGGAGGCGCCTCTGGGGCTAATACCGCTACAACCTGTGCGTTGTTTGCTGCGGAAGATGATAGAGTTCCTCCTGCCCCAATAACGGTGCTAGCACTCAGCTCGAGTAGGTCCCCAGGATTGAGAGTTGGATCTCGACCGTACCGGATGTGCAAGGCTGTAGCGGTATGAAAATAGCACGTCGGACTTTCGCCGAGTTTCAGAAGGGTCGGTGGCGCGAACAGGTACGCGCAGAGCGGAGACGCGGATTGCAGAGAAGGGACTAGCTCCGTTGGCCGGTTGTACATGACGACGACAAACGTCGCGTCATCCGAGAACTGCGCTTTGATCGCCGTTGGGCCTGGTGACCGTAAGAATGTGCAATTAAAAATACGGAATCACACGGTAATGTCGTTTCCAAAGATCTAATGAAAGAATCCGAATGCGGAAATATATGGCAATGTTTTCACTAACAGTTCACAAATACATGGCAATGTTTCCACCAACAGTTCACAGGTTAGCAAACACGTACCAATCATCGTTGGCATGCTTGTTACCGGAGCCTGTGAAAAGAACCGGCATTCATGAAATCAAGAAAATTAGGGTCATTTGAAGTCGTTAATACAAAAGGTGTTGCATCAGCTGTTGCAATAATGACAATAATAATAATAATAATCAACACTGATGATGATGCTATTTGGTCTACGGTTCATCAGGGAGTGCCTAAAAAACCGAGACCAGGACACTGACGCATGGAGTTACACACATTTTGTAATTTGTTAAATTTTTTTTGGCTTGACCTGCGTTCTGGGGGAAACTGTCGGTAACGACGTTATTGGCGAGGTTGTAGGCGTGGTCGTTCCTGGCGAGGATGTTTTTGGTGACATTGTCGGAAACGTTGACGGTGAGGTTGTCGGCGATGCGGTGGGAGCCTACATCAAAAAAAGGTGAGACAGGAACAGACATTAGAAACTCGATCTGGATATAACGCCATGCAAGCCTTCAAGGCGAATCATAAATACCAGTGCTGACCTGTGTGGGAGTAAACGTGATGGTAGGCGACGGCGTTTTGTATCTGTACGACCCAGGGTATACCACCAGCACTTCTAAGGCATCATAAGGAGCGGCAAAGACCCGACCGTCCGGTGCCACCGCGCTCGTCCAATATTTGTCCGTTCCCGAGCCGTAACCCTCGCTGAGCTGGTAGGAGATGTTCAGCAATGGGTCGATCATCAGCACTTTCGAGGCAGCATGAGGAGCGGCGAAAATTCGCCCGTCAGGGGCAACGACGCTCGTCACGTATTTGTAAGTTCCCGAGCCATGATCCTCGCTGAGTTGGTAGGACTCGTTCCGCAGCGGGTCGATCACCAGCACTTTCGAGGCATCTCTGGGAACGGCGAAGATCCGCCCGTCAGAGGTCACCGCGCTTGTGTAATATTTGCCAGATCCCGAATAGCTCTCGCTGAGCTGGTAGGAGACGTTCTGCAGCGGGTTGATCACCAGCACTTTCAGTGCAGAATAAGGAGCGGCGAATATCCGACCGTCAGAGGCCACCACACTCGTCGCATATTTGCGAGTTCCCGAGCCGTAATCCTCGCTTAGCTGGTAGGAGACGTTCCGTGATGGGTCGATCACTAGTACTTTCGAGGCAAAAAAAGGAGCGGCGAAGATCCGGCCGTCAGGCGCTACCGCGCTCGTCCAGTGCTTGTTAAATCCCGAGCCGTAATCCTCGCTGAGCTGGTAGGAGATGTTCCGCAGTGGGTCGATCACCAGCACTTTCGATGCGCTAGAACAAGGTGCGGCGAAGACCCTCCCGTCCGGCGCAACCGCGCAAGTCACGTGTTTGGCAGAACCCGAGCCGTAACCCTCGCTTAGAAGGTAGGAAATGTTCCGCGACGGGTCGATCACCAGCACTTCCGATGCATCTTGTGGTGCGGCGAAGATCCGCCCATCCCGTGCCACCGCGCTCGTGGAATATTTGAAATCCCCTGAGTAGCTCTCGCTGAGATGGTGCGAGACGTTCCGCAACGGATCGATCACCAACACTTTCGGTGCATGAAGAGGAATGGCAAAGATCCGCCCATCCAGGGCTACCGCACTCGTCCGATATTTCATAGATCCCGAGTAATTTTCATCGAGAAGGTATGACGATGCGCCATTCAACAGGGTCGTAGTAGGGGCCTTTTCATAGAGCATAGATACATAGGTTCAGATCAGTCGAGGGGGAATTTAATAATAGCGTGATCCCTCTCGCGTTGTAAACGCACTCACACTTACACACACATACACAAACTAACATAAACTACACACACACACACACACACACACACACACACAGGAACACACACACACGCACAAACACAGATACATGATACTTGGTTGGATTGTGATACGAAAAACAGGCATACGCATGCGGCTCAAACTCACTATATTAAACCCTGACCTAACCCCCCCCCCCAACCCTATCCTGAATTTGAAAGCGATGGGGTATATCAACTTTTATATGTGTGTGTGTCTGTGTGTGTGTGTGTGTGTGAGAGAGAGAGTGTGTGTGCTAGCTGCCAATTGAGATGGCTGGAATGTATTTAACGTTATCGCACAAGTACCACCAGTGGCACCAGTGGCACGTGTAAAAAGAAAAAGCATTTCACCTGTGTGGGCGCGACCGTCGCAGGGCTGGTTGTAGGGGCAGCGGAAGGGGCAGCCGATGGCGCCTACGCACACCGTAAAAAAAAATCAAGGAGAATGCAGGCATTGCCGATATACATGCACCCGATACATCGGGCGCTCTAGATCTCTAAATGCTCTTTCTTTCATCATCACGTAGGATGAGAAGTTACCGCATCGTTTCATCATGATAACCCCCCCTCCCCCTCCTTACCCCGGATACAAGAAATCTCATGGGACGTAGTAAGAATTTTGAAAGACGCATGCTCTCTCTCACACTCAAAAAGAAAAGAAAAATCAAAAAGGAACAGCCGATGTGACCCATTTATGAAGGAAAAAATATGGCAGACATTCTATTACAGAATTCTCTAAGGAAATATTCTTTTTAATAATTAAGATTAATCATCAGTGCTGACCAGTGTGGGAGTAAACGTGATGGTCGGCGCCGGCGTCTTGTATCTATACGACCCAGGGTAGATAACCAGCACCCTCGATGCACCATCGTAAGGAGCGGCGAAGATCCGACCGTCAGCCGCCACCGCGCTTGTGATATATTTATGAGATCCCGAATAGCTCTCGTCAAGCTGATAGGAAACGTTGCGCGAGGGATCGATCACCAGCACTCTCGATGCACCATCGTAAGGAGCGGCAAAGATCCGACCGTCAGCCGCCAACGCGCTTGTGACATATTTCCTTGATCCCGAATAGCTCTCGTCAAGCTGATACGAAGCGTTGCGCGCCGGATCGATCACCAGCACCCTCGAAGAACCATTGTAAGGAGCGGCGAAGATCCGTCCGTCAGCCGCCACCGCGCTTGTGCTATATTTATGAGATCCCGAATAGCTCTCGTCAAGCTGATAGGAAGTGTTGCGCGACGGATCGATCACCAACACCCTGGATGCACCATCGTAAGGAGCGGCAAAGATCCGACCGTCAGCCGCCACCGCGCTTGCCTTGCTATATTTCCGATATCCCGAATAGCTCTCGTCAAGCTGATAGGAAGCGTTGCGCGACGGATCGATCACCAGCACCCTCGATGCACTATAAGGAGCGGCGAAGATCCGACCGTCATCCGCCAACGCGCTTGTGACATATTTCCTTGATCCCGAATAGCTCTCGTCAAGCTGATAGGAAACGTTGCGCGAGGGATCGATCACCAGCACCCTCGATGCACCATCGTAAGGAGCGGCGAAGATCCGACCGTCAGCCGCCACCGCGCTTGTGATATATTTCCTTGATCCCGAATAGCTCTCGTCTAGCCGATAGGAAGCGTTGCGCGAGGGATCGATCACCAGCACCCTCGATGCACCATCGTAAGGAGCGGCGAAGATCCGACCGTCAGCCGCCACCGCGCTTGTGATATATTTCCTTGATCCCGAATAGCTCTCGTCAAGCTGATAGGAAGCGTTGCGCGACGGATCGAACACAAGCACCCTGGATGCATCAGCAGGAGCGGCGAAGATCCGACCGTCAGCCGCCACCGCGCTTGTCCTATATTTGCTAGATCCCGAATAGCTCTCGTCAAGCTGAAACGACGATGCGCCGTTCAACAGGGTCGTAGGGGCCTTTTCATAGTGTATAGATATATAGGTTCAGAGCAGTTGAGATGAATTTAATAATAGCGTGATCCCTCTCGCCTTGTAAATGCACTCACACTTACACACACATGAACTCACGTGCATACACACACACACACACACACACACACACACACACAAATACACTACACAAAAACGCATATATACTAACACACACTCACACACACATACACACACAAAGAGAGAGAGACACTTATACACACACACACACACAGAGAGAGAGAGAGAGATACATGATACATGATACTTGGTTGGATTGTGATACGAAAAACAGGCATTCGTATGCGGCTCAAACTCGCTTCTTGGACCATCCCCCCACCCTACCCATAACCCTACCCATACACACACACACACACACACACAATATTCTTTAAGAAGGCAGAGGAGAGGAGAGAGAGGATGGGATATATACATATTTTGTAAGTACCACAAACTGGGGAAGTAGCAGAAGGAAGGAGGGTATGGGAAGGAAGATCCTCATCCTATGGGCCTGGTCTACTACTTACCTACCTGGCGCACACACGGAATGGCATTTTAAATACGATATGACCATGAGTATATATATATATATATATATATATATATATATATATATATTCTTGTAACCACTCACTGTCTCTCTCGTAGAGGAAGGTTAGCGAGGAGGGAGGAGCAAGGACAGACAGAAAACAAGTTAGATATATAAAAAATAGAAAGTGACTAAGAACAAGATAAATGATCAAGCCTATCTTTCCCCCCTCCCCCGACAAAGAAAAAATCAATAATCAATAATTATCACCTCCTTCTATCTGTAAACGGCGAGTTTGACAGAAACTGTAGAGAAAGAAGGACAGAAGGGAGGTTTTTTTTAGGAGAAATTGACAGGGAGGTGAAGGGTAAAAGCAAGTGAGGCCGTGCTATTTCATATCGATTAAACCAAAAAAAATGAAAAGTTATAATAGATAAATATTTCCAGGTGGAGGAGGAAGCTTAGGGAAGGAGGGAGGAACAAAGGACAACAAGAGGACAAGTTTCATAAAAAGGAAAGTGACTACATTGAGAAAGAAGGGAGGAAACTTAACAAGCCAAGAGCCCCCCCCCCCCCCCCCTAAATGTATTATTCAGTTATTTTCACCTCCTTCATCTGGTAATGGCAAGTTTATCAACAGAAGCTGCAGAGAAACAAGGAAGGGCTAGGAGGGAGGATGGGGAGAGGAACGATGCGGAATACCGGACAGTGTTGGAAAAACTGGCGAGACCCTGCCAGGATTTTCATACAAGAAAAGAGTATTATTAGCTGTTGTTGATGATAAATGTCATTTATTGTTGGGAATAACCGAAATTATCATGTCGTAATCAATATTTGACCCAAAAAAAATAAAATATCGGCAGAGAAAAATGATCATCCTTTTTTCATTGAATAAATAGGAAGATGCTTGTGTCTTAACATGCTAAATGAAGGATATTGCTGAATTATGTTTCGCAAGAAAAAATGGCAACGTTGTCGTCGTCGACAATGATTCAGAACATGGCTGGGCAAGAATAGAGTGCAAACAAAATGCTATAATTTAGAAAAAATGGCGACTAAAAAATTTAGAATTCTTTTTTCGCACATATTTTGTTCAGGGCTTTTTTTTTTACGGCAAGTAAAATTTAGCGGTGTCTGGGTAGATCCATCTCAATTTGCAATTTTTTTTCTCGGAAATGGTTTTCATCATGCTTGTCGAAAAACTCGAGTGACCCTCTCGAGTTGCAGTTCGGTCGTGGGAGCCGATTTCCAAGCTGCAATCTTGGAGCCAGGGGGAAGTGGGCAAACCGGCCCATCTTCACTGCTCCAAGTACCTCGATGAATGGAACGATGCCCGTGGTGTGTCCCTCAAATTCCAAGCTCGTTGTGGAGCCTTGTGGTGGCGTCACAACACTGCCAGATTCTTCGCACTGGAGCAACATGAGGGCTGGTGCTCCTTGTGCGATTTTCACGAAGACGTGTCCCTGATGCACCTTTTGTTCTCCTGCCAAGGAACGTGTGACATCAGAGACCGTTTTTGGACCAGGATTCGTCACCTGGTGTCTCGTCATCAACCTGATGCCAATGATGACGTGGTCACGTTGCGTGCTTTCTCTGCCATGTCTTCCCATGACAAGTTTTGCCTCGCTTTGGGGGCCACATCTGGTGTCCCTTCGACTGACAAAGAAATCGACAGGGCTTTCCGTCGAACCATTGTCCTGCTTGACACTTTTGCTGCGGTTCGGCATCCAAGATGCCAGCTTCAGTTCCAACCAATTCACATCTCAACGGCACCATTGATCGGCATCCATGCCAATTTCAGGGGATGCGGCTGATTTTTTGTGTCTCTCACCAACAGGGTGCTGACAAGTCCTTGCAACGAGTGTTGTTGAGGCTCTGCTGCGTGCAAATGCCTGTCTCCCATGTGGTTCTGGCGCACGTGGTTTTGATCAACGCTTTCTTCATTGTTCATTGTTCGTTGCACCCTGTTGGCGCGCGATGCGGTGATGGGCGGGGGGGGGGTTGAGTCACGAGGGTGGCTTTTCCTCCTGTCCCTGAACCATGTTCCAGTTCACCGGTGGGATGGACAGACGTGTCGCCCCAGCCACCGGTGACTTGGTTGCCAAGTGAAGGATGTTTGAATCTGCATTGTGGATTCATCCCGGATGAAGACTTTGCTCGACCACATGTCTGACTTGAACAGATTCATCCTGAGCAGTTTTCACTCCCGAACAAACTTTGCGCACTTCCTGTTGGTCATGGTGTTTCGGTCACAAACTCAAAAATGACAACCGCCGATCGCGCAAAGTCCAAAGGAAAGGCGTGGACTGAAAACTGCACTCTGTCTGGTCCGAGCTTTGGGGAGAGCCCAGATCAAACCAAAACCAAATTGAATCAACTTCGAAACATGACACGTGAAGATTCTTCCTGGATCAAGCCTTCAATCGATTGAATTGCTGACTCGAACAGATTCATCCTGAACAGTTTTCACTCCCGAAAAACTTTCCGCATTTCCTTTCGGCCATGGGAAATGCGTGGACTGAAAACTCCACTCTGTCTGATCTGAGCTTTGGTGAGGGCTCAGATCAAACCAAAACCAAACTGAATCAAGTTCGCAACAGTTTTTTGATGTCGCTGCCGACTTCGAGGTTGTTGATCAGATTCAACTGCATCCAATCTGAATCGTCTCCTTGTGGTTTTCCCCACAATGTCCAAAATGAAATGCGGAGGTTTGGACCGCACATGACAATGAAGACTCAATCAGAATGAGCAGCTTGCTTCTCGAATGGGTTCCCAAGCAGATGCACCGGACGCGTTGCACATCTCCTCTTGCCCATGGCATCCCGGTTGAAAAGCTGACCTTCACCGTTTGCAAAGTCGGAAGGAGAAGCAACATCTGACATGAAAAAATCGATGCATTGCAACAATGTGCGCTTTGGGGAAAGCCACATGAAATGACACCTTTGAGAATCAAGTTGTGGGCAGCTGTTCTTGCTGATTGACTCCACTCCAACGGACCAATTGACGGCCACACAATTTGCAGGCCTGGTTGCAGCAATTGCAACGTGTTTCTGCGATCTAGTTGCAACCAGAGCCATGGACATCTTTGTGAGAAGCAATGGTCGGTGTCATGAGAAACTTCAGTTTCGTTCTGAGACTCACGAAACCGAAGAACATCGGGCCAGAATGTGCAATCTGCACTCGAGGCACTGCTGCGTTTCGAACACTGCAAGTGTCAGTCAGAACCTGGACACATTCCAACTGTGCTAACAATTGACAGATGATTCACCTAGCCTCAACTCATTGTCCTTGGCTTCCTTGGATGCAGGACATTGGCTGGTTGTGTTGCTCACCACCAACAGGGTGCTGACAAGTCCTTGTGCAATGATTGTTGTTGAGGCTCTGCTGCACGCACATGCCTGACTCCCGTGTGGTTCTGGCGCATGCAGATTTGATCAATGCTTTGTTCATCATTCATCATTCATGCATGTGCATGTGCACACATCTGAAAATTCACGTTGTCACGCGGACAATGTGATGAAACAGATGCCACATGCAATGCGATGCGTGTGGTGTTCTCGAGGACATGGATCACCTCCTGCAATGTCCGACGCACAACCAACAGCAAACAAGGTTGCGCAATCATCCAAATGCGCGCAATCATGAATCGCAATGACGACACGAAGAAGCTGACTGAAGCTGAAAAGGAATCAAGAACTGCTGCGCGCATTGCACGACATCATCGGCCCAACGAGGATGCATTCTCATGCATGAAACACATTGTGGCAGAAACCAATGGATGCAACATCAGCGCTGCAGCCGCCACATTGCACAGCTGCATCAGGATGACCATTGAAAAGGTTTGATCAATTCATCACATCCGTCTCACTGCATCACACGTGTGCATGTGCATGCACGTGTGCACATGTGTGCATCTGAAGGCAAAGTTTTTGGTCGCAATGAGTGGCAGTGGTGACTGCAGGCAGCAAGTGGAAGCCAGGGAACGTGTGTGTTTCAAACCCAGTGCGCTCTGTGGCCTCATGGGGCCACACACAGATCGATGCGTTTTGGCAGTCATGGCACTGGCAGTCACACCAAAGCGCGTGTGCGCAAATGAGAGACAAATGTTGCAATGCGTCATGATGACAATGGATCGTGTGCTTCTCTGACGGCAAAAACAGCACTCATGACCACTCTGGCACTGCACACGTGGCAGTGCTAAATGGATGCAGAATCTCCATGATCGATCATGCTTGCAAGTTGTTTTTTGAAACATTCCAATTTTCTAGTTCCGGCTGTGTGTCAGCACCAACAATTGTTGCAAAAGTCAGTGTGATGGTCGAGCAGTGGTGGGTTGTGTTCCGGAATGAAGTGCGTCAAAAGGTGATTGAACACGTCTTTCTTGTTGGCATTGTCGGAAAAGGGTTTCGGCGTCGGGCTTTGGATCGACATTTGCACGAATGCAACCAGAAAACGCACCCAGTTTTTTGCTGCCTTCGCATCAACCGTGCCCTCATGAGCACGAAACTCGAGGGCATTTCTTTTTTTCGATGCACAGTTCTGCAGGTTTAGCTTGAAGTGTCTCTGTCTGTTCTCAGGGTGGGCGTTCATCATTTTCGCAAGTGCGTTTACGTTTTTGGCCTCGCCGATGAGACGAACTGCGTCATCATTCCAGAGCTCTCTGAATTTCATGTTCTCGCGAACACTTAGGCAGTATTCATTCTCCGCTTCGTTGCTGCGTTGCTTCTCCAGCATTGAGTCCATTCCTGTCTCGTACTTTGTCCAGTTTTGGCAGATGCGCTTGAGCATTTTAAACTCGACGCCAGTCATGTCAATGTGCACGTGCAAGCCACATGCATCCGACACAAAGACGCCGTCGCAGCTTTCCATGGCATCCATGGCATCGCCAAGTTCCCTGAGGCCCTTTTCCCCACTCAGAATGGGGCTTGCAATCTCAAAGCCTGCCGAGATCGATTCATCCGGCACAATTTTCCATGCCTTCGTCGTCTTTTTGTCGTAGCCGCGATCCAAGCAAGGCGTGGAGGTCGCTCTTTCTACTGCATCGCAAAGGACCCTTTTTTGTGCTAACTTTGATACAAATTCGACTTCAACGCCAAATTTTCGATTTGACATGAGGCGATGTAGCTTCTTGACAGACTTTTTGGCAGGCTTCTTCTTCTTCTTAGACTCTGTGTACTCCAAATTGAAAACAAGATCATTCTTCTCACGCATGCGAATCGCCTTCTTGAGTTTGTGGACTGAGCCATCTTTCAAGGTGACATGCGCACTGGCTAGCGACCGTCCCCAGCAATCATGCCTCGTGGAAAACATCTTGCCGTTGTTGGTCTTCTCCCCTAGGTATGAAGCAGGCTTGTAGGTGTTTTCAATTATGTCCGGATAGAACATGACTTTGCTGATTGCACCAGCTTCGCCGTTGAGCTGCTTCACATACAACGTGTAATCCCATTGCTTGGCTTTACCGTTGCGTGCTTTTTTTAGCTTGGCTTTAGGCACTTTCTGGAATGTGTTGCCTAAAGCGATTGTCACCTTCTTCGACACCGGAGACCTGATTGCCGAAGTCGTCGCGACTACCATCAGCAGCCCGTAGATCATCTTCATTGTTACTTAGGAATTATGAATTAGTATTCTTTTCAAGAAATGCCAGATGTTGTTGAGTAAACGAGTTTGTCCTCTTTGGGGTTCGAAGGAGAAATGGACAGGGAGGAGAAGGGTAAAAGCAAGTGAGGCCGTGCTATTTCATATCGATTAAACCAAAAAAAAAATTGAACAGTTATATAATAAACAAATATATAATTCCAGGTGTAGGAGGAATCTAAGGGAAGGAGGCAGGAACAAAGGACAACAAGAGGGAAAGTTTCAACAATAGGAACGTGACTACATTGAGAAAGAAGCGAGGAAACTTAACAAGCCAATAGCCCCCCCCCCCCACTCCTCAAGAATTACCCCCCTCCCCTAATGTCCCCTCCTCCACTCCGCGTTGACCTGCACGGCACTCACCAGAGTCGAATTTTGCAGGAGACGTCGTTCGCTTGAAGCCCAACGGCACAATCTATATATGAGTAAATCAGAGACGAAGCCTTACGTGATGAAAGGTTGCTATTCTCCTATCTCCCTCGTCTACCCTGTCCCTATACCCACTCCCCTTTGAGGGAAAAGTCGGCGGAAGATATGCTCGCAATTATACCCGCACGGCGGCGATTTTGGTAGACCGTGCAGCACATACGGGGCAAACGGGGACGTAGAAGAAGAAGAAGAAGAAGAAGAGGGGGAGGAGGAGCAAGCTTCTCTCTCGATGTCGCAGAGCTGCGCGGCTAGTATTCCTGCCCAAGCGTCCTCGTTCTCCTTTCCCTCCTTCGCCTTGCCGTCTTCTTCGTAGAGGACGTTGATGGTGCTGCTCAATGGTACGCGCAAGGCTACCTCACCCGGTTTCAACTGACGCGTAGCGATGAGACCACGCCCTCCTCCAGCAGAGGGCACAGGCGCGATATTCACATGTCGCACAACGCCGTGGCTGTCCGCCCAGTGATGCAGGAGCCTGATCGACGACGACGACGACGACGACGACGACGACGGCGAGGATTTGAGGGGGGGCAGGGGCTTGGTGACGCGCAATTCCGGTCTGAACAGCACGTTCAAGAAGGCCAGGCAGACGATGCAAACCCCACCTGCTACCCTCCTCTTTGAACACGGCTCCGATCCGCCTCCCCCCCTTTCTTCCATCGACCAGCGCCCGCTCGGAGGGGGGAGGAGGGGGGGGAGGAGGGAATAGCTCCAACACCGGCCGACCCGAAAATTCTCGGCCGAGAGAGAATGTCAGGTGTTTTTGATATGCGACATGAAATCATACCAGTTTTCACCAAAAATGTCCTGCATTTTCCAAGATTCTCACCGCGAAAGTGTGCTCCTCGATCCACTCGAAACAGCAGAGCGAACCGAAGCAAAGGCCACGTGCGAGCGAGCGCCCACCCCCGCCCCCCTCGCAACGTGGATAGACGCGAGACGCAAAAGATAAGGAAAACACCAAGGAGGAAACGAAGGACTTCCCACGCGAAACATCATGTCAGCGTTGAGAAAGCTAAGGAAGGTAGCAATGGCTGCTGTCGCAGGCGCTTTTTTGGGAACGTTCCTTGGAGAGGCGCGACCGGGATTGACTACCCTTTACACCCTTTCACAATTCAATAGGGTTTGATGGAAAAGAAGTTGCTGGAGCAAGCGGCTGCAGCTGACAGGGTAAGTGAGTGCGTGTGGTTGGTTGTTGTGTGCTTCTTTCGAGCATTCTCCCCCCCTCTCACGTACGAACCATACGCATCCCCTCCTCCTCCTCCTCCTCCTCTTCCTCCTCGAATGGACTGTTTCCCCACAACATGCTGCAACTAGGAGGAAGAGGAGATGGATATGTCCGAACAAAATCAGGATAATGGCTTTGGAGGTAAATATCATTAACGATAGATGTGACGTGAGGAGGTCGCATATATACAGCACTGGCAGCTCGAAAGAGCACGCAGAGTAGATTGAATCCGTGGTTATGTCGTCGTCGTCGTTATCGCTGTCTGAATTCTAGTCATCATAACCAACCGTTGAAATGGCTCCTTCGCACCAACTTAAATGCACTCCCTCAGCCCTCGCCAGCAACGCCTTCGCATTTCCAGTCAACCCCGCCGTCGCGCAAGACGATAACGATGGAGAAGAAAAGGAGGGGGGGGGGGTAGAGGGAGAGGAGGGAGAGTCAACCTACGCCGTTCCAGTCACAAAGAGCAAGAAGAAGAAGAAGAAGAAAAAGAAGAAAAAGGAGGCCAAACTCCAGGAAACTACCGCCAACAATGTGGAGGAGGAGGTCCCCTCTGAACAGCTTTCTGAGTGTTGCTACGCAGACTTGATCTCTGCTACTGCGCACACATATGATATCTCTCTCTTTTCCTCTCTCCCCAACCCTTTGCCTTGTCTCTCGGTCGTCACCTCCTCCCCTCTTCTCTCCAGAATAGCCTATTTGCAACGCCTCTACCTGCCTATTTATAGCTCTCCCCCGCCCCCTCTCTCTCCTCCCTCTACGTTCGCACCATTGCTTCCTGAATGAATTACTCACGATGTAGGACATCGATGCAATTCTGGCCGAGATTATGGGGGGGGGCGGTAAAAAGAAGAGTAAGAAGAAGAAGAAGGCGAACCATGGCAACGTTGGCCGTGACGGCTCAGATCTGGAAATGTCCTCAAGCGATAGCCCTTCGATTCTCTCGCTCCAGCTGCAGCAGTTTGACTGGAGGGGTAGGGACGGAATGACGCTGATTCGGAAAATAATGATTGATTCTGATGCTGCGAAAGCGCCTTGATTGCGATCGAGCGTTGATGTATATGCACGCGCGCTCGCGTGCGTGTTTGTGTTTGTGTTTGTGTGTGTGTGTGTGTGTGTGTGTGTGTGTGTGTGCGGATGTGTCGACACTTTCTCTGTCCTCAGGCGAACTAACACGCATGTTCGGAAAGAAGGCTGTGAAAGGAGGGTCTGCCAACGCGAGGAAGAAGCAGCCGCAACGAGGTTATCAAAGAAGGGGCGCGAAGAAGGGGGGGGGGGGGCTGGCCAAGAAGAGGACAATCGCCAGTAGGTATCAAGATGAATGGAAAGCAGCGGCATTTGCGAGGGGGGGAGGCGGAGGGGCGGTAAACATGGTTTTGAAGCACACGTCTCAAGGCAAGAGGTAGAAAGACTCATTCTATCCGACTCCTCGAAAGAACTTTTTGCGGATGTGCTGATTGTGAAGATGAGGCCGGAGGAAGTCCTTGATGATGACGATGGACACGCCGAGGACTCCTCCTCCGCGAGCCCGCTGTCATCAGGCGCACGAGCAAGGAATCATCGGCGCTTATCCTTTATTTTTTTCCCTTTTTTTTTGGGGTCCTCAAATTTACTGCGATCCTGACACGATTCCCCAGTTTTTCGTTGCGCTTTTTCAAGTTTGTATTGATGATGATGATGATGATGATGATGATGATGATAAAAAAACTTTGTTGGTGATGATGTTGCCATGTATGCGGCGTCATCATATAGCATTGATTATACTTATCTAAAAATAATATAATTTCACATTTTATATTATATATATATATATATATATATATATATGTGTGTGTGTGTGTGTGTGTTTAACATAATATGCGTGTGTTTATATACCCAGCTACTTCACCTTCTGCTACGATTTACAATACGCCTCTACTGAGAGAGAGTTTCAGGTGGTGTGGTATCTATTCTTCCTCTCTTTCATCCACGTACATCGATGATTATGGGAGGCAGATAAATGAGAGAATCAAACCCCTCCTTCCCCCCCGCCCCCCCCCCCTCTCTATCTATTTTCACGCGCGCACACACACAAACACACATAAACAGAATCCTCTAGTGATGATTTGACAACGGGTTTGACCTGACTTCCGCTCCTATGCACTTCTATGTTTTGTTGTCGTATCATGTGAAGGCGTGCAAGAATACGTTAGATCCAAGGGTATATATATTAATATATTATATATATATATATATATATATATATATATATATTATTTATATGTATCAATTTAAATAATTTAATTATGCACATATATGTATATGATTATCTCCTTCGGCATCATCATCATTCTTTCCAATACCTCCTCCATGGCATCTTTCTCTCTAGAGGAAAGAACGTGGTGGATGATGCAGCACCTGTCTGATCTTCACATCACCATTTGTAATGACTGTTTTAGATGGCTCTTTTTATGTCCATGTTCGTGATGATAATTATCATCATCATCATCAACAACAACAACAACATCATTATCGTCATCAATCATCGTAGGCAATGGCGGTGTTTCACCATCATAACCCTTTCCATGCAGGAGGTAGTAGCAGCTGCCGACAGCACCATCTCGCGAGATGACCAATGACAATATTATATATATATATATATATATATATATATGTGTGTGTGTGTGTGTGTGAGAGAGAGAGAGAGAGAGAGAGAGAGAGAGAGGAGATTGGAGAAGAAGAAGAAGAAGAAGAAGAAGAAGAAGAAAGGTCAATACGTGTTACACATAACCATCTCTCATCAGATTGGAGAAAAATTGCTCTTTCTCTTACTAAATTTGGAGAATGTAGCAGTCGATGTAGTCTTGATGCAATTCTCACACTGATTCCCTCACCCCTCCCCCTCCCCCCCCCCTTCCCTTCTTCTTCCTCGGTGCTTTCCTGCTGGGCTGTTTCCCTCTGCCGGGTTTCTCCTAGGAAATCTTCAAATGGCTGAGATTCACTTACATAGAGGTCACACACACACACGTTTATATATATATATATATATATATATATATATATAATATGCATATATTTATGCGTGTGTATTTCATAGGCGAATTTAAGCTCGCAGCTGAGCTCATCGAGAGAGCGGTAGGAACATCAGACACTTGCCTACTACCACGCCAACGCACGACGACGACGATGATGTGTTATTTATCATTTGGTGGGAGGCAGGAGGCAAGAGGATGAACGTGAAGAAGAAGAAGAAGAAGAAGAAGAAGAAGAAGAAGAAGAAGAAGAAAAAGAAGGAGATGCGCCGTCTCTCTTTCCCCCGCCATTATTATTGTCATCGTCCTCGTCGTATCGCCAGGTGTTCTTCTACGAGAAAGGCTATCACCCCAAATATGACCCCATTGGACGCACCGGTGCCGTCCGTTTGCTGAATCAACGGTGATAATAGTAGAAGTAGCAGTAGCAGTAGTAGTGTTAGTAGCAGTTGTTGTTGTTGTTGTTATTATTGTTGTCATCGACGACGCCAAGACTGAATATTCGGCCGTTTTCTCTAAATGATCTTAGAGCTGAGGACAGAGAATTCCTCAAGGCCCTCCGAAGGTGTGCGCGTGTGTGTGTAGGAGGGTGTGTGTGTTTGTGTGTTTGTGTGTGCATATATGATATATGTATATGAGAGAGAGAGAGAGAGAGAGAGAGAGAGAGATTGAAGGAGTGGAGGGCAAGCTTCATCGAAATCTTCAAGTCTCAAAATCTCCATCTTCTTTCTCACGCAACTGCCGCACCATTCCTCCTCCTCTTTCCATTGGAAATCACCCCTTAGGCATATGCAATGCGTAGCACGTCGAGGGTGTGTGCGCGCGGCGCTGGAGGTCTGCAAATACGCCTTATCGCTGACGGCAGAGGTACTACTATTACTACTACAACTACTATAGCTACTACTACTTCTTCTATTCCCAAACACACCAGCATTGATATTTGGGGGTTCTGGACGATTTGAATGCGTTCACTCGAGGCTTTTCTCCCCCCCTCCCCACGAGACGGCTAGCTTTGCCATCACCAGTGCCTTTTGGTCGCAGCACTGCAGAGGGGATGGGGTTTCAAATTTGCAGAGTGTGTGTGTGTGTGTGTGTGTGTGTGTGTGTGCGCGTGTATGTTCGGTAGTTGTTGTTGTTGTTGTTGTTGTTGTTGTTGTTTTTGTGTTTGACGGCTTTTGCTTCTGCGTCGCCTTAGGAGGACCCTCTCTGCGTGCTATCGATGATTGGGTTCTACGCGCTCCGAGCGACAGA
>ADNK01003234.1:0-32081 GCA_000320545.1 Bigelowiella natans CCMP2755 | reverse complement strand
GGGAGGAGGGTGTGGATCAGCTTGCAGTATCTGTTGATGTTCTACCACTACTCTCACACGGTACACATAAGTGATATACGAATAATATACAATATTGACAACAAGGAGGTAGGGGCTCTCCCCCCCCTGTTTTCCCAGGCGGGTTTTCATGTTCGCAACTTTCGCGCCGGGGGATGGAGGCGTTAAACGCCATGAAAATAATGAAAAGAGGAGGAAATTTCCACGTCATATAAACTAGTGCGAGCGCGCGCACACACACGCACAAATGCCGATATATCATTGCTACTACTCACCGTAGACGGCATCGAGTAGTACAGCAAGTAGTGGAAATTCTCTGGGCCCAGGCCGCCCACCCCCCCTGGCAGGACTATGGAATCCCTTGGACTATGCACAGATGGGGTGGGGCTCATCGACATGCGCTGTTGCAGCAGGCTCGTCTGGCCAGAGGAATACGCTGTGGAAGTGGAACTGCGTTTCGAGGAGGAGGGGGTTGATTCTAGCACGGGTTCTTCAGCGCTAACAACAGCCGGGGTGGACTGCCAACGTATGAATGATTATGGTGATGATGATGATGATGACGATGATGACGACGATGACGATGACGATGAAAATCGTGGTCTAACGTCGATGCTAATGTTACTAAACGGCGTGTGACGCGGGGAAAGTATGTTCCGTGCGATCCGTAGCACTTATCGAAGGAAAAATGGAGCTCGGGGCAATGTCGAGTGGTGGTGGTGGTGGTGTGTGTTTGTGTGTTTATGTATTTGTGTTGTGTGTAGTGATAGGTTCAATATCAGCTGTTCTTCTTCTATGAAACTTATCAGCTCTCTATTACCATTGTGCTGAGACGGACAGACGAGTACAGCTTCCTGTCGTGGCGGAAGAAGCAAAACGCGCACACACACACACACACAGAGAGAGAGAGAGAGAGAGAGAGAGAGAGAGAGGGAGAGAGAGAGAGACTGAAAATATGTAATTTTATTTTGTGCCGATGCATTCTTTCTTTTTCATGCTCGAGCACGAGCGATAACTCCATTTCTGCTAGCTGCACCTCTTTGCAATTTTGATGACACTCGAGACCAAGGCATTGCCTCTGACAACTATTTTTGTCCATGTGCCTGGTGCAAGATAAGGAGGGGAGGGGGGGGACAGCAGAGCGTGAATCATACCACACACACACACACACACACACATACCTTATAAATATGAAATGTTTGTGTGCGTATGTGTGTGTGTGTGTGAATATTGTTTTTATGCGTTCATTCTGAAAACGACGTTACTTGCAAACAGGAATGATGTGGAAGGAGGCATCTCATCATCATCACGACAAGAACGTACCATCGTAGCTATGAATCCTCATAATTGACGACGTCGTCGTTGCGGCCTTTTGCCCCTTCTTCTTATCCGCACTGCTATGGCCAACCTTGGCGTTCTTAAGCGCCTCGTTTCCCCTATCCTCTCCTTCCAGCGTATCCTCTCTTTCCTCCTTTGCACCCCCATCTTCCTCCTCCATCAACACTGGCAGCGATGAGCTGATGAGATGAGCACCGACTATGTTTCTATTACTAACCCTCATGCCTCGTTTGAGTGTACGCGTCGAGTCACGAGCATCGTTGTTGCTGGGCTTTTGTGTAAGGCTGCCGCCAGGGCTCCCCCCCCCCTCGATTTTTAAGAGGTCCATATCTAGCATGCCTGTGTTGTAAAAACGGGGGGGCGGAGAGAGGAGTAAGCTAGGTGACGCCTTATCCCGTCTCGCTCTATCTCTCTCTCTCTCTCTCTCTCTCTCTCTCTCTCTCTCTCGCGCGCGCGCCTCCTGTATGTGTGTCTGTGTGTGTGTGTGTGTGTGTGTGTGTGTGCGTATCTCGGCTCAACAACCCTTAGTCCCTTTCTCCGCACTGGGGACGGCATCAGACGTCTTGGCATTGTCATGGCTGGCGCCATCATCGTCACCGTCCTTCTGCATTAACATGATGAAAGCGTCCGCAATTAAGGAAATGCATCAATCATCGAAAGAACCCACTCTCACACCACCGTACAATCTTCTCTCCTGGCAAACGCTAAGGGATGATGATGACAACAATGATGATTGATGATGATGATGATGATGATGATGATGATAATGATAATGATAATGATGATGGTGGTGCGCTATCGAATCTCCCCCAACCCCTACCCCCTACTACCCTTTGCATTCGTGAGTGAGAAAACGAAAACAGCAATAACAATGATAACGAAGATGCGACAAACAACAACCACCGTGGCATTGAGCAGGTCGAAGACCGACGATGTTTGCTCGACTTTGGACTCGTTCTCCGAGGGAGCAGCAGCAGCAGCATGGCCACCTGCTTACGCGAAGAAGCACAAAAGAAGAAGGGCGCGCTTAATGGAACCAGTCGGCCACAGCGATGAGGAAGGAAGGCACGAATTACCTTGTTTCCCCTCTGTAATGCTGTCAGAGACATCAAAAAGTATTCTCTCTGTCGCGCTCTTATTCGCTTGCACAGGGGTGGTATTGGGAGTAGTCTTTCCTTCATTCACTAGAGTGGGTGAAGATTTAGAGGCGGGAGGCGACTCTGGCGATGTTTCTCCGGGAAGAAGCGTCCGTGGGTGAGGCGTTCGGGGAGGCCGCAGCATCATTTTAAATTGCGACGGTTTGACCCATTTATTGCCTCGCGACATTATACCTAGGGAAAATTTGTGTGCGTGTGTGCAAAGCTCGGCCACGTCGTTGAACGTTTGGTTCTAAATAGCATCAATTCAATGGGAAAATGCATTCTAGATATCGTTACCCTTTGATTGGTTGTACATGACCTTGATCGACCCTAATTTTCAGTTTTCAGTTGGATGCGAACAAGAAGAAGAAAGGTTTCACACAGCAGGGACGTGGGGACAATCAGATACGCATTCGGGGTGCGTGCGCGCGCGCGTGTGTGTATGTGTGTATGTGTATGTGTATGTGTATGTGTGTGTGTGTGTGTGCGCGCGAGATCGTGCTTGCATTCATTCGTTGTACTGGAATTATTCCATATAATCGTTGACATTAGCCAGCTCACCATCTGGCTTGATGTGCGTGACTTTCCCGTCCTTGAACCACTTCTTCTTACCCATAGACCCTGTAGTTGTTATCATCACAATCATGCAACATCCATCCGCAAGTCGTCGTGGGGGAAGGGGGGGGGGGCGACTTACAAACTTCAACATGTTGGCCTATAGTGTACTTCGGCGCGGTTGACATCGCCCTTGTGGACCCCCGGCTCCGTTGTGGCTAATATCGTGGAGAAGCGGCGGCGGCGGCGGCGGCTGCGCTGCTGCTACTCCGAAGAGCTACAGGCTGGGAAAGAGAAATACTCCACAGACCCACACGAACTATGTACACATACTAATATTCAGAGTACATAAGATCCACTAACACAAAGAGCACACACACACACACACACACACACACACACACACATAGACCAATATACATATTTGAATAAGAGAGAGAGAGAGAGAGAGAGAGAGAGAGAGAGAGAGAGAGAGAGAGAGAGAGAGAGAGAGAGAGAGAGAGAGAGAGAGAGAGAGAGAGAGAGAGAGGTGTAGGTAAGTAAGCAAATGTATAAAGAAAGGAAAAACGAAAGAGAAAGGTTTTGCCAACTGAGTCGAGCAAATTGAATTGGTATTTCGTCATTTTCATGATACAGAAGCAAGGAGACGAGAACTCCGCCAACATCAATATTTTCGATATGCGGAGGGTTCCTTCCACCGATAAAGTCGATCCGGTGGAGAACAATGACTACTCCCCACACACGCTCACACAGTTGATAAAGGGGGTGAGCAAACTCACATCCGAACACCGACGGAGCTTGACGAATGAATCTTAAAGAGGTTGGCTCCTCTCCATTTAACCAAAAATACAATGTATTTTATCGATAATTTTCCTTATTATCCAGTCGCTCGAAATATTCCCAAGCGTTCGTGCTAGTATTATTCCCTGTATTCAGAGCTGCCCATCTCTCAAAATTCGCTAATTATTAGGACTATTAAGATATTATGGGGGTAAATTATTTTCTAATATATTTTTATGTTATTGGATGTGTTGTCTTGCATGACAGTGACAAAACAATGGTTCCCATCTCGCTTGCACCACTACTCCTCGTTTTTCTTCCGGGTAGATTCCTCGTGCTGGGGGGATCTGCCGCCACGAGCAAGCCATGGCTTACTACTTCGCAAAATAAACTAGTTGCCTCGGCTCCTTCTGCTTCTTCTCCCCTCAAAGTTCCCTCCACCTTCTCACAGCTGCGACGACGTGTCCAACCACGTGCCCACTTTGTCAGCCCGATGTCACCGCCTCACCAGATTACCCCTGTATCCCTGCGCTCTCCTGCCTCGTCTTCCTATTCATCGTCCCTCCGCGGTGGCTCCTCCGCACGGACGGTGAGCACAAAGGTGGGCCCTTTGGGGTACGTTGCCGGGTGCACGCTGCCGACGTGTTTAGGCTTTTGGAGGAGCGAGTATGGCGTCTCGTATGGCTATGGGGGCGCCATGTTAGCAACAGCTCTACAGGTTATTGTTTTCCCTATCGAAGTTTGTCGGAAAAGTACTCCATCGCGGACGGAGCGTGACGTTGAATGTTAACAGATCCTCCCCCTTGCCACGACGCCGCTTGCCAAAGCTCACGCGCTCGCCGTTGCGATCTATGGGCTCCGCCTGGTCATATTTCTTCTCGGGCGCGAGCTGTTCATCCCAAGGTTTCAGAAGTTCCGCGACAGAATCGAGAAAAGAGCACAGGATCGCGGAGGTCGTCTCAAACGATTGCCGTTCATCCTTGGATGCAGCTTTCTCTACGCAGGGATGGCAGCGCCACTGCTTCTAACGGCTACTGCTGGGCTTTCTGGCAAGGTTTCACGAATGGGGATCACTTAGCAGAGAAATCACACTAAACCTATTACTGTAGTGGAAAATGTGAACAGCTACTACCAGTGCTTCTCGCCGATTTTCTAGTTCATGTTTCTTCCTCGCCAACTTGCTTCAACACCACTTGATCGCCATCATCATCATCATCATCATCATCATCAGCATCAGCATCAGCATGAGCATGAGCATGAGCAACAACAACATCGACAGCAACAACAACAACCACAAATTCCTCTCTTGATATACAGTTGGCCTTTGCTTCTGTCGTGGCGATGTACGTCGGGCTGTTCGTGGCTGCCTGGGGAGATCTGGTCAAGACATGGGTGAAGGCAGACAAGGGGGGGGACCATCTTGTAACTAGCGGTCCTTTCGCGCTTCTCAGGTCGAGACGATTTTCTTCCGAATACTTAGTTTTATAGTACCAGTGATGGATCTACTTTACATGCTATGGTATGTCGCGGAATTCGTTCCGACGTAACGTATCGCTTTTCGAATGCACATGCTCCGCCACCACCTCAACAACAACAACAACAACAACAACAACAACAACACTACAGGCACCCGAATTACACTGGAGAGGTGCTTCTTTGGACTGCCAACGTCTTCACGGCCCTAGCTGCGGGAAACATCCTCAACCCTGCGCGAGGCGGGATTTTCGCGTTGTCGCTGCTGGGTCTCGTCGGCATCAACTTCGTCCTTGCACAGGCAACGACCGGCCTGGAGCGCAGGCAAAGCGAGAAGTACGGCGCAACGGACGAGTAAGTGGGCATCATCACCACCATCCTTGGAGAGAGGAGTGAAAGAGACCGCCGTCGCCATGTGTACTGGCGGGGGAATACGGGATTGAGGCCGTGATGTATTCATATGCAATTAGGTACAAAGAATGGGTCAAAAGGACTTGGTCAGGGCCGTTGCTTCCCGGGAAAAGCAAGAAAAATCCAGAGCAAAAATCAGAGCTTGGAGATAATAAAAACAACGAAGACAGCTCTCCAGCACCTACTCCCCCATCCACAGCCCAAAATTAATGTAGGCCCTGAGCTATTGCGGTGCAAATGTAGTTACAGTACATTCTGAAACTAGGATTGTCGCTACACATCGTGTGCACTATATGTACTTTTCCAATCGGTTCGCGCTTTGCTAGCATAGTGCGCGTGTATTATGTCGTACGCTAGTATCTACGAGGACAATATGAGACGGATGCATTGTGAATGAATGAATTACATTCTATCAGTAGTCATCCTGATGTAGCTTGTGCAAAGCTGCGGCTACAATATGAGACGGACGGATGTAATGGTTTGATTAAATCTTTTTGATGGTCATCCTAATGTAGCTGTGCAGTGCAGCGGCTACAATATACATGACCTTATCTTGCGAAATCTAGCTGCATTGACTACGCGACAGCATGAGCGCGTTTAAAATACGTAGGTGCGCTATCGACACGCTAGCTCATCGGTTTTCAAAGGTAAAAAATTAAAACCATGTGAAACCAATAAATAAGCTCAACACGCGCACGCATACAAAAGATATTACAAAGGTCACAAAAAAAACAGACACTCGACACTACTTCTTTGAAGGTGCTGCCCCTCCATCGATGAGGCTTTGCTTTATATAGCGTTCGCAGTTGTCTTTAAATCCAGGGGTTGAAGCATCACTGAAACTCCCTCCGGAAAACTCATGAGGCCTGATAAATGCGCGCGCACACACCCACGCACGCACATACGCAACTACTCAGTGAGCAGCAGAAACTTTGGCCATTACGTCGATCATGGTCCTCATCATTTTTGTATCATAATTTAGCAAGTCAACACTACTGTTACTACCAATGGTTCGTCGTTATTCCAGCCTTCACTGCTTTCCGTCGTTGCTCTATCACCTTTAGTACGAAGGCACGAGGCAGAAAGAGTGAGAGGATATTAAAAGAGAGCACGCAGAGAGGGAAGAAGAAGGAGAAGGAAGGAGTGTGGGGGGGGGGCACATCCGAAATGAATTATGCTGTTTTCGTCCAGAAATGAGAGTTGTTGTGCAAACAGGTCAAAACTTTTCTGTGTCTATATGGCATCTCCTCAATCAGTATCAAATAAAATGAGGAGGCATAAAAGAGTATGATTAGCAAAGCACACACACACACACACACACACACACACTTATATTATATATATAAACACCTGTGTCGAGGCTTTGGATGCAGGAGTCATACAGATGTAGCAAACCTGTGAAATATACGACACCATACTTCGTTTTCTTTTTCCCTGCCCAATTTGTATCTCCCCGCCCCGTCTCTCCCTCTCTCACTCACCCTCCTTCCTCCCTCAAGTGCGTGCGTGTGTGTGTGTGAGTGTGTGAAAATTCACGTGTGCATATGCTAATAATACCAACCATTCGCAAGAGCTCATCGAAGTCCCCTCCACCTTTCTCTTCCTTTTGGCTGCTATCATCACACTCCTCACCTTTCTCTTCCATGATCCCCTTTTCTTCGGCAGAAGAAGCAGCTTTGCCGCCACTCTCACCGCTGTCCTCCCCCTTCTTCTTCTTCTTCTTCTTCTCATTCTTTTTCTCCTTCTCGTTCAGCACCATAGGAGCGGGCGTATTGCAATGGATTGTGCGTGAGTCCCAAAGACATAGATCGCCGGCCTACCAATGACGTAAAGGAGCATATTCAGGCGAAGAAACGGTATGAATTTCTCCAGTCAGGAGGCAACATGGAAGTGGTCACGTTTCCACCTCGCATGTCACGATAATCGCGTCCTTCTCTAAGATGGGATCCGATCTTGGTATCGGGACAAAATCCTATTCGGCGCAGGAATGCAAACGATAAGAACGGTGGCTAGGTGGGGGGGGGGGAGAGGATGGGAAGGTTAGCAGTTCTAACCCCCATATTTGTAATGTTTTCAATCCGCTTTCCGCACTCTAAGAACTCCTTGTGTGATCCCGGGATAACCTGCTCACATCCCGATGTCATGACACTTCTAATTATTATTATTGTTATCATTGTTGTCGTTACAGTGCCACAGCAAGTACAAGAACAATCATAGTGAGGAGGAGGAGGAGGGGGAGAAGGAGGGGGAGGAGACGGACTGCTCCTCCTCTATGAAATGCATATACATTCAAAAAACCTACATACCGTGAGCCCCCCAGTTGTCTTATTGACATCGTACATTGAAAGAAGGCCCTGATGATTTATGGTTGTAGCAGCAATAACAACAACAACAACAACAACAACAACAACAACATCAAAACAGCATGAACAACGACGTCATCTAGACTTCGTTCAGTGATTGACTCCCATTCCATCGGAAAGCAGCATATACACCGACAACGTGCCAGTTAGTCTATTCTCAGCCCTACCCTCCCCCCCCCCCCCCCCCTTCTATCACGCTCACATTCTTCTTCTTCTTCTTTCTTCTTCTTCTTCTCTACAATAGATAGCTTCTCACCTGCACGCAAGTCTTCCCAGGTTTGTGAATGGAGTTTTGATCTACATGGTACCACCCGCCTAGAAATGTTGGGGGGGGGGAAGGGAGGTGGGGCACAACAACCCTTGAGTGCATGGACTCTTTCATAAATCTTCCAGTAGTTTCTCAATGCTCTCCGCCCACACTCGCCTCCCCCCTCCCCCTTCTCGGGGGAAAAAGTCCTTGCACCCTTAGTTCTCCACGAGGGATTTATTTTCCACGGCCGAAATGCATTGAAGCCATCAAAGGAAACCTAGGGTAGATAGATTAGACATATGAATGCAAGCATGCGTGAAGTTGCATCAGCAATAGTCAGCATCGTCGCCATCATCGTCGTCGTCATCGTTGTCATCATCGCCACTTGCTGATTGTGTGAGGTCTTACGATAAGATCGCTCGTTTCCCATACGGCGCTGAAAACCTCGGCGACTTTGTCACGAGATCTGGAGAGAGAGAGGATATTCCAGGTGAGAAACACAAATGAATGTGACGACACAAAATGCATGCAGTTTGAAAGTTTTGCATGTTAATATCTATTATTATTATTTCACAATATATATTTATATATATATTTTACATATATACAGCTTCGTAAAAAGGGAGCGGAAGAGAGAGAGAGAGAGAGAGAGAGAGAGAGAGAGAGAGAAGAACAAGGAACAACAATCCATCAGATTCCCCAAGCGCTGCTATTAACACACACCTACAATTACTGCACCGTGGACATCATCATCACCATCACCATAATCACTTCCATAGCGGTACCTACAGAACCATGCGAACGGAGCTTGTCCGGCACCTTGTTTATTTATTATTCCATTGCCTTGATTACCAGGAAATTTCTTACTCCATGTCGATGCCTTGCCTATATCAGGGTGAAGGCCAAGGAAAAGAGAGGGAGAGGTGGGATGTGATAGCATGTAAGCTTTCTGTCGCTTAGGTCCTTCTTTAGTGGCACTTATCATGAAAGTAAGTCTTTGCTGGCAATGTAAGTGTCACATGGCACCTCTGTGCGGCCACTCAGCCTTAGTCTTTTCGCTCAATTCATAGCGATTCGGAATACCTTTTCACAAAACAACGACAATCGGCTCAGCAAGGCCATACCCAATCATCCTTGTATACTATTCCTTACTCAAATGTTCACTTTAAGAATAATCGGAGAAAGAGTAGAAGGGGGAAAGATCTGAAGAAAATCTATGAATGCTATCGTAGTGCGTGGGTGGTTGGGGGAAAGATCCGCTCGAAAGGCACCAAAAGGAAGACCGACCTTCGATAAAGTCCCAAAACAGGGATTTGGCTTTCTCAACCTCCTTATCATTGAGGACCCCCTTCGCTACTACATAGCCTATATTATGAAATGGCGACAGCGATGAGCTAGAGAGAGAAACTGGTCTTGATGTTGGGATCTTGCCAAAAGAGGGCGACGGTGTTATTGTCTACTGATAATCTGTATTTTGTTGACATCAGAGGCACAGGCGAACAACCATTTTCCTCGAGGTACGCAAGCCCCGCGGTCCGTTCCTTTTCGTCGGAGAAGTTAAACCGGGGAACTTCGACATACCTGCGTTGACAATGGGATATAGATTATTACTCTAGCTTTCCACACACGCCAAAATTCAGGATGGTATCTCATTACTTTGGTGGTTGCCGCGCTTCGAGGTAAGCGGGTGGTGCCTTTTTCATCTTATTTTTCGGCGGAGCTGCAGCATCATAAATGTTGATCTGGTGATACCAATAGAAACAACAACGTGAAAACGCAGCGATCTTTCATCCCACAATTGCCAGAGATGCCGACCTGAAACGTCGTCCCATCCTCCTTCGTCACCTGCGTAAGCTTGTTCGCCTGCTCCGTGGACAGTATAGTATGAGGGGGGTAAAATTTAGAATTTAATCATCCGGCAGGGAGGGAGGAAAGGAGCTCCAAAATGTCAATGGGACCTTTAGTTTACTCCTCGCTCGAGCAAGAGCATCATTGCTCGCCATGCTCGAACGCGTAACGATCGATTACCGGTAGAGTGGGCTATATTTCCTGCTAAATACATCTAATTATCATTGTCGTATTGAGAAAATCACCTTGGTTCGTAACAGTCGTCCGTGTACAATGCGATTTTTCGTCCCGAAAGGATCGAAATGGTTGACGCGTGTTGAAAATCGCATGGCTTTTTCCCTGTAGATTTTGAGCCGAAAGTTCGTCTAGTCCATATGGGTACTCGTATTGGGGGGCGACCCCCTCACTTGGTCCTTCATTTGGATATCAATAAAACAGTTATCATGGTCGACAAGGCCGCCGGAAAATCGTGCCGGCAGTTACTAAACATCGTGCTGGCCAATGCGACCTGGGGCCGCGTGGTAAGCAGTGGAAGTGAAGATTCCTCTGAGAAGAATCGCTTGAGCAGCAAAAGCTCTTGGCATATCGAGTCAACATCGCCTTCTGTGCAAAGACCCTCCCCGCACCTTCGTTCCTACACGGAATTTGTGGAGGCAAAAATCCCATTTGGTGTCTCACAGACCAGAAAATCTGTGAAGAAGGCTCGAGACGATCTCCTGAAGAAATTTGCAGAGAAGGGCCAACCTGGAGAGAGATTTTACACATTCTTAGGGGAATTTACGAAAAAATTAAAGCTACCGGAAGGTGTTGTCGGTAGCAAGGAGGCAAAAGATGCGGGCCTCATGGGCTCTGAACACTTTATCTTACCGAGCTTTCTTAATTTCATTCGCAAGCTGAAGGAATCAAAACGGTCGTTCTCGTTGGTCTTCCGCACGTTCGGGAAGGACCTGGAAGAGGTGGCGAAAGAGTTCAACGCTTTTTGTTGCGGGGTGCACCCACTGCACAGAGGCTTTAAATTGGACGGTTCAGATCAGCAACCAGACATGCGAATTCACCTGGAAAACAACCCCAAGGCCATGTCCACAAAAGATCCAACGCCTGATGACACCAAGGACTTTCAAAAGGATGGCGAAGACACTCTACATCCCAGACCTGCGTTTGGGAGTATCGATCGCTCAGGCGAGAAGGTAGCCCTTTATATTGGCACCCTGGAACAACGGAAAAGCGTCTCTGAGGAACCTCGTGATTTCTGTGAAATTCGAAAAGATCGACCTTCCCATATTATATCGGGGAGAAGTAGGATTTATGAGTACTTGAAGGAAAGAACATCGAAACCTTGCACTCTTGCGCTGCGCGATTGTTTCATACATTGGAGAGAGTATAAACAGGTCGGGGAAGCAGGCAAGCTGTTCATCCTTGACTCTATCAATCCTACCCGACGTCATGAGGTATTCTTCGACGACAACATCCGCTATTCAGAGACTAAAATCGTCGATATTCGCGACTTTCGCGATCTAAGCGTGCCCATCAGCGTTGCGAGGGCGATTAATAAATTCCTGGTTCGAGCGGAGCCTCTGGAAAGCATCACCAACAAAGATTACTTTTGGGAAAAACTCAAGTTGTGCGAGGAGAGCGCACGTCGCACTAGAAGGACACGCACGCTGATGCGTAACACATTGGTACGATGCAAAACAGCTGTGAAGGTCTTCAGGGCGATCAGGAATACTCCTATGTCGCCTACGAAATACGTTCCTTGGAGGAAACTTCCTGCTGTGCAAGCTTTGTCCTCAGTAGAGACGTTTGATGATGATTCGGAGAATATAGAAACTATGAGACGGATGAAATGATTAATTTAAATCTGATCAATGGTCATCCTAATGTAGCTATGCAAAGCAGCGGCTACAGCGCTTAGATTGCACACATTCGTGTCTGTTGTGACGTCTTTCATGCAATAGAAACTGTGCTCTCATCGTATCTCTAGTGCGTTGCCTAAATCGCTGATCGTGCGATCAGCAACGAATTGAAGCGATGTATGGAATGTCAGATTCGAATGCATGTGCAGCGGCCCTGCAGCCACCAATAAAAGAGATAATGTATATGTGCGCTTACGTACATATGATGACCAACGACGGCGCTATACAACAAAGGCGTTACGTGCGAACAACGTCATGCAAGCACCGTATAGTACATCTACACCTTCCGCCGACGGACATCTATGTGGATGAGAAATACTTGCAGGGCTCTCTTTTTGCTTTATAAGATACGATATAGTATATATCACGCAGGTAGAGGCTGTGTGAGTCTTTAACAAAAAAATCCGCTATCTTTTCTGGTAGAGACGTGAAGCTTGCATTGCTACATGTGTGTGTGTGTGTGTGTGTGTGTGTGTGTATGTGCAGACAAGTATATAGGCTTGAGCTATTATAGATATACCTAGTGTAGCGTCACGTATTATGCCCGCTGCAAACCTGCCCTTTGCAAGCGCTTGCCCTATGTGTGCGCGAAAGTACTGCCATTGGCCGCGCTTTGCTGCGTGTAAGCGATTTATACATTGGGTGTGCTTATGCAATATTTATAACACCGGGACGCATAGCCTGGATTAGCAGCAGCTGTTTTAATGTTTTTTATATTGCATACCACATGTACATTAAGTCCACTGCTGGCCAGTAGTGCACGCATTCTCTCATTCTGCAAATCTGTTAATGATGATAGCGAAGTTAAGTTTCATCAATACACTGGGTAGTAATAACGGGGCGGGTCATCTACGCGACACTAAATTTCGTATCAATACATGCACGCAAGCCGCTGTAAGAACGGTGAACGAAGCCATCTGTGCGGTCTCGAAGGACGGAACAGGCACATGTATGCCGAGACCAGTTTTGCGTCTAACCCATTCCTCCGCTCCCTTAAGTTTGATGTTCAATCCTCCTTTCCTGGATGCAGCGGCGGCATCCTGCGCTGCAAAGTCAGGAAAGTCATGTTTCGGGTCCAAGAACGTCGTTGTCATTGCTCGATAGTAGCTCTCGAATACGGGAAAATCAGCTCGCAAGAGGCTCTGCAGCTCGTTCCGAGAGATGTCGGACTCAAACACAGCGTAAAGGAGCCCAGCCAGCACTGCGTCAGCACTTGATACCTTACCGAAGAGGAAAGGCGACGAACTTTGATGATCTCCTTTCTTTCCCTTTTCTTCCTTCTCCTCATTTGGCGCGACTGTGTTGCCTAAAGCCGTCTTCTGAAACCGCTTGAGCAATGTACTCAGGCAGGTCTTGGCACGCTTCAAAGCTCCTTTCTTCGTCGTACAGTTCGCATCAGAAAGGGCCGCCATAACACGCGCGCGCTCCTTCCAAGAGAGGTACCCCGTCAACCGCAGGAAGAGCGGCGCCGACGATGCCCAGATCCGTCTGAGTAGGAAGGGGAAACAGGGAAGAGATCAGGAAGATATAAACCTCGTCAATATACCAAAAAAATACGGCTTCTTCTTCTTCTTCTTCTTCTTCTTCTTCTTCTTCTGCTGCTGCTGCTGCTGCTGCTGCCGATGCTATTTCTGTTGATATTTGAGCAACATACTCCGTTCTTAGATGGTTCGTCCTGTCCCCCCACTGGCAGTAGTAGAAGACGGGCAGCAACTTCGCTACGATAAACTCCCGAAACGCCTCGATCTCGCCTTGCTCGTTCTCAGAGAAAGCAGCATCGAGACCCCCTTGCTGTTCATCGCCAGGTCGTCGTCCACACAGATGGCTCATCACGTCACACGCCGGTATCCATTCTGGTGGAGAATCAAACAAAAGGCAATGACGCAGGTCAACAGCAGCAGTCGCTAATATGATCATTAACCACAGGTGACCCTTCGACTAGAACTATTCACATACAGTCCGCATTCGTGCGAGACTTATCGGCTGTGTGCCCTCAGTGCCAACTGTCTTACCATGCGTGGCAGCGTCTCTGCACGTTGGGAGCTGGCCGGTGACAGGATGATAAGGGTAAATGGACTTCGTGATCGTTGTGTGATGCCCCTCTTCGCCGTGCTGTTTTTCTAGCATCTTGATGTAAAATACCAAACTCATGCTCTGGGGGCATCGGAACGGGTACTTCCTGTCCCCATACGCTGCCTTGGAGACGACGATTTCAATCTTGGCCATTGCACAACGAGGAAAGGGCCCAGAAGCGGGCCGCCTGTAGTAGTATTGGGAAGGAACGCCAAAATCGCAAATTCGTATTACTCCAGGTGTGCATACATCACCACGTTTTCGCCGCCCCCGCTCCTTGCCTCCGCCAATCGCAGGCAGCGAGACTTGGCAAGGTGATCATCATTACTCTCGTCTCCACACCTCAGAATTTCTCGTGTAGGAAAATGCAAGTCCCTCACAAGCGAAACTGGGTGTTTTTTAGCTCCCAGTGCGCACGCACATACCTGGGAAAGCTTCGGAGAGGCTGGGGGATCGGAAGAATTTGGTTACTGGTCGCGCCGAGGTGCAGGGAGACGGACGGGATGCGAAATTGAGTGCGTATTCTGCGGATTTAAGCACCAAACCCCACAAATCGCCCTGCAAACCGCCCTGAATCAACTAGGATTTTTGTCCCTTTTTTGGATTCGGCTATGTCGTAGCGGGAGGTAACTTGGGAATCTTTTCGGAGCGGCGGAACACCGTGGTCTTGCCACGAGGAGCTGTCTCCCTCTGGCGAATCCCCTGCCCTTTCCTTTCCGATTGATTTTGGTCTGAGCCATCCCCCCCACACACAGTCAAGCCAGTCGGGACTCATCATCGCAGCAGCCAACACGTCAATTCTGGGGTCCTCGTTGAAACTTCAGCTCGAGACGTTGCATTTCATTGTTTCAGCTCGAGCCCACTGCGTTTCGCACTTTGCAAGCGTCACACACTTTGGAAATGCGGCCGATCATCAAGTTTCTTTCTTTCTTTCTTTCTTTCACACCGACAATGCGCGGCAGGAGCAGCGTGGTTTGCGACAGGTATTTCATGTTGCCAAACTTGCAAGTTCCTCAGAGGACTGTCATTTGACAATTTTCCCCGCAGTTCCAGCGTGCAGATGGTTTGTCCTGGTTTCCCACTTTTCTCTTTTTTTTCTTTTTCTTGCAGAGGCTGAGTTCCAATGACCTTTGCTAGTTTGCACGCTCTGGTGCTGGCATGATTGCACGAACAACAATGTCAGAACAAGGATCTTTCCATCACGCTGGTGCGCTGCGGTGAAGGAATCAAGCCACCAGGCCACCATCCCCCTGCCTAGCAACACCAGCAACGCTCCATTGCATTCACACGCTAGCTGTGCGTGATGCAAGCGCTGACAAACTGTTGCACAACGTGCAACGTGTCGTGCCAATGATGCCGCCATTCTATGCCATGCTGCGTCCCAAGCGGAGAGAGTCTAGCTAGCTAGCTAGCACGCTCATTTGGTCGTCACTAGGTCATGCAAGCCGGCCCAAGCGCTGAGACTTGGACACACTAGGTTGGGCAAGGCTTGCACCTCAAAGAAGATATAGAGAGCGTGTGTGTGGCTAGGCATGGCACAGTCCATGGCACAGAGAGCACGTTCAGACGTGTGCATGCACAAGACATGAGAATGATGCAATCTGGCAATGGACTGGGATGACTAGATGACCCAGTCCATGCCAGTTGGACCATGACAAACTTTCTCATTGCATGAACGCAATTCCATTTTCCACACCGCAGCCTCATTTCCATTGCTGCGCTGCATTGTTTGCAAATCTAGACATGTCCAAATGAACGTGAACATCTTTGTTTGACGAGAAGTTTTACTTTCACCACGCTTGAGCGTACAAGCTGCATGCATCATCCAGAATCGCAAAGAGATCCGATATGCTAGTCAGCGTGTTGTACGTCCATGGATCAAATGCCCGATTGGATATCAACCGTCACAACGATTGGTTCCTCCGAAGATGACAATGCCATCTTTGACGCGGCTACTGTGAGAACGACAGCTCTTTTCTCTTCCACATATTTATAATTCATCACACCAGCTGGTGCCACTTTCACCACAAGGTCTTTCTGGTAGTAGTATTCCTTGGAAACGAAAATCTCGGTCGTGGAGGTTGTCGCGATAGTCTTATCCAGGGAGAATTGCATTTTAAAATGTCCTGTCTCGGTGTCGAAGTTGTACGCTGAGATGTTGCCAGCCACCTACAATAATAATATGGAAGAGAGAAGATGAAATGCATGATAGGATCTGGTCCTTGTGCGTCTCGACGATATGTGCATTTGATCACAAGCAAACACACACACACACACGTACGCACGCACGCACGCATGTTATATATATATATATATATATATATATATATATTATTTATATAATTAAAAAAAAAATAATAATATAATTATTCACATCATAATTCAATATAGATATCTACATAGAAATATGAAAATTTTATCTTCTTTATGCGCGCGTGTTTATGTTTTTTTAAGATGGAAAATTTGCATATTCAAAGCAGAACGATCTCTACAGCGCAAATCGTTTGACAAACCCGTTGCGGATACGTTCTTGCATACGGCTTCACGATACGGGGAAGGCCTGTTGTTGCGTTCCAAGTAGGACCATAGCCAGTCTTACATGACCCTACACACACAGAGAGAGAGACACAAAGAGAGAGAGAGAGAGAGAGAGAGAGAGTAAGACTTCAGATGACGGCGACCGTCATGATGCCGATGGAGAAATGAGGTGGAGGAGGAAGAAGAAGAATGAGAAGAGACAGAGGAAGAGGCGATATGCTTTCGTGCAGGGTGCGTTTCAGTCTTCGTGATCCTTGCTGATAACGAATCGATCCATTCACCCTATAGTAATGCTTGCTGCTTGTGGTTTCAGTAATTGCGTAGTGACATTTATATAAATAAATAAATAAATATATATATATATAACATATTTAGAGGCAATTGCTAGGATAAGCAACCATAGGCCGCCCATTGAGATTTGCCCTTCTTAGATTCATCGCTCTCTCGGCAGAACGTCTTCCATTCCCAACTCGCAAAGCTTTGACGGTGCGCGTCCGCAGCGTCCGCGACATGTCTGAATTGTCGGTGCAAGTGATGGTGTGAGTGAGCGAGCAAGTGGCTGCCGGTCGTTGAGGCGCTAACTGTGCTGACTGAATCAATGTGAGCGCTTACGTGAAGTCGCCGGCGCAGACCGGATTGCACGTCTCTGTGAGCATCAGCCCTATCACAGAGACGAGGACGACGAGGAAGAAGAATATTATGGTGGTGGTGAAGAAGAAGAATAAACTCGAGACAACGACGACGATGACGATGATGACGGTGGTGGTGGTCATGGATGATGAAAAAGCTACTACAACTACTACCACTATTACTACTACAACAACTACTACTACTACCTGTTCCCAGACGTCTAGCTTCCCTCATCTGCACGGCAAACTGCAAGTTCGCCTTTATCGGCTTATCCGGCTTCAGCTGGGGTGGGGTGTCTGCAAACAACGGTAAAAATTATATACAAATATATTATATATATATATATATATATATATATATATATATGTGTGTGTGTGTGTCTGTGTGTCTGTGTGTGTATGAATGTGCATCATATCGAACAACAGGTGGCAAACACTCCACAGAGCTCACAGCAGTACAGTAGTGGTAGGCGAGGATGGTCCGCTTTTTGTCGTTGAGGGGGGCGTGCGTGAACGTAGACCCTGTTATTATCGAACACCGGTCGGTATATAAGAGAAAAGGGGAGAGGGGGGGGGGGGGGGTAGTAGCAATAGCGGGAGCAGTAGCCGTAGCCGTAGCAGTAGTGGTAGTAATAGAAGTGGCATTATTGCAACCGATGTGGAGGGATAAGGGGGAGAGGCGATTGTGAGAATCATTGAAGCTATTGGGTGTCTCTCAAGTAACCGACGTGCGCCATTCCCCCCCCCTCCCCCTCGCCGCAATGCGGGGATCCACTTTGCTACACATACGCACACACAGACACACCCATTCACATGCATTATGCTCTCATACATATACATGTAGATGGTATTCTAAAATGTATTCAATATTTGTTTGTGCGCCACCGAGGTCATCCCATGTGACGCCAGCAAACATGACGAGCCGCTCGGAATCCTCCCGACGAATTTTGGCCAGGAGCGCGTCGTATGCGGGCCCTAAGACAACGCATCACACAGCGAGAGCAGCCCAACCATCAATTTCGAACGAAAACAGGGGAAGGCTGATGGGGGGGGGGAAAGCAAGGAATGAAGGGCATGATGGAGAGGAATACGCGCGCGCGCGCGCGCGCACACACACACACACACACTTACACACACACACACACTATAGTTCTGTGCATCAGTTTAAGGTAGTAGCAGCTCCTTGCTCTTCCCGCTCCCCTCCCCCCTCCCAACGTTAGCTCTTCCTTTACCTAGGTTCCGCACGTCGGCAGATGTCTTTCCGATGGGCACCATTATCTGACGAACATAACGTTTATAAATAAATATTATTTAAATATATTATGATGATGATAAGCACGCAGCATTGGTTGATAGTTCATCATCACGAATCTCGCTTCTTCATCATCATCATCATCATCATCGTCATCGTCATCATCATCGTCGTTCGGACTGCCGATGGAAAATGCACACCATCCCTCTTTTACACACACAAACCAGAGAAAAAAAAAAAGGGAGGGGGGGGGGGGGGGGGGGGGAGAGAATGGGAGAGAATGGGAGAGGGAGAGAGCGCACACATACTAGAGGGTCCGTGTAAAAGTTGCCAGCGTAGGGTTCGTTGATAAGCTCGAGACCTTTTATTAACAAACATATGAAACAACAACAACAACAACAACAACAACAACAGCCGATCGATGTGCTTGCGTAGTGCTCCTGCGCATGGGGGGCTCTTGTCTGATGCGGAATTGCTCACATATTCCTCCCTCTTCTTCTTCTTCTTCTTCTTCCTCCTCCTCCTCCTCTCCCCCCCCCCTCCCTACCGAGGATGTTTGGGTCATCTTTGAAGTATTTCGCCACGAAGGCCCACATCTCTCCCCAAGCATCCAGGAGGCCGCTCTGGTTGCTGTAGAGAGCCTGGTGCAAACAACAACAACAACAACAATGAATCACTTTTGCACGTACACAACGCACACACACACGCACACGCACACGCAAACGCAACAAGCAGCTTGAACGATCGATCCCCCATCCGTGCGACAGGGATTTCGAAAGTTTGGTCAGATCCAGGAAGGGAACAAGCACGCAATCACAGCTGTGGCCTTTGCACTTCCAGAGGAGGAGTAACAACGATGCGCGTCGCAGGGTAAAAACATCGATATGTTCAATTCACCAAGAATTTCTTGCAATGAATATCTTCTCCTCCTCCCCCCCCCCCCCCCCTCCCTCGATTACTATCATGACCACTAGATACCTGGAAGGCTGACGCCGTCGCCTCGCTTTGGTAGTAGTTCGGCCAGTTAAACCTTGACAAAGGCAAACAACAACAACAATATAAGAATAAAGAAGCTTCTACCTCATCATCATTATCATCATCATCGTCATCATCATCAGCGGCAGCAGCATCATCATCGACATCAACGACACAGATATCATTGCGTGATGTGCCCTACTTCGCGCAATCCTGCCGCGTGGGGAATCCGACTTCGTCCCTGAAAACCACGGAATATTACATCCCATGCGCCACAATACACTTTACTATATAGAGGATATAATAAAATATAATATAGAGGATATGATAATGTGTGTTGAACGATATACTCTATTGTTTCTCGACTGCTTCTTTTCATACTGATGCACAAGAGACTGTTGTGCTACTGCTTCTTCCTCTTGTTGTTGTTGTTGTTGTTGTTGTTGTTGTTGTAGGTAGGTAGGTAGGTACTTATCGGTGTACGCCTTCGCTAAGGGAGCCGGAAATCCTTCATCGACAAAAAAAATTGGATGAGATGGGGGGGATAACAAGTGCACGTGCAGCATGTAGGGATTAGGATCTCTCCCTCTCTTTCTATATATATATATATATATATATATATATATATATAGAGAGAGAGAGAGAGAGAGGGAGAGCGAGGAAGAGGAAGAGTACTATTCTCAATTGCACACGCCCAACATGAAAAACATCGGAAGAATGAGCAATCGTGAGGTGGCCATGCGTCTGTTCTCTATTCTGCTACTCAGGATTGTCTAAATGCTTCATTCCGACGTCGGTGATTGTGGTTGGCGGTGCTCTTTCTCTACACGTTGTGTGACCTTTGAAGAAGTGAAAGCCGTAGTCGGAATGCACAGCCCATTTTGGGATACCCTCACCACAAAAGGCCTATCATAGTATGATGATGATGGTGATGATGATGATGATGATGATGATGATGATGGTGATGGCAGGCAGCTACAAGATATTATACTGTATATCGTGTGTACCAAGCACACACATGAATATAAAATAACCAATAATATACATGCATATATATATATATATATATATATATATATATATATATATATATATCGCATCTTGAGTAAAGTGTTGCGTAATGTTTGGTAACAAAGTATTATATACTTTTATACATGCGTGTGTCGGTGTGTAATACTACCTCGGAGAGCACGTCCTGGTGCATATCCAGTAACGTATAGATCCCATACTGTGCAGCCCTCGTAGAGATATTCTTCAGCACGTCCAAGTATGTGGTATTGTACTGCCCGCGCTGCTGTGATGTGTTGGATGGAACAGTGGTAAGAGACTAAACAAGAACGCCAAGAAACGGGCGGGGAAACTTCTGAGGAAAGTTCATGTTCGGAAGGCCGTATTCTGTGTCGAGCTGTTGTTGCAGCGGCAGAAAGACGACAGCAGGGAAAAACCACCTGTGGTTCAACCCCTGGCCACATCATCCCAAGACGAATCAGATTAAGTCCCAGCGAGTGCATAATCTCGAAATCCTACCAACAGTTTCTGAATTTCAACGAATGGCGACGGATAACCTCAAAGCTACGAGTTAGAGAGCAACCGCAAGTAGGCAAACTCGTGGACTAGAGGAATTAGAAGCGGTCCTTTTTGCGGAGGAACGCCGTCGGCGGAAATGAATAAGTCGCACACGTTCTTCCGTGGAGCCGCGTGTTACAATTGACAGTAGGAGTACCTTGTCAGTCATCGAGAGGTCGAGGGAGAACTCATCATGGACAGGATGCCATGGAGGTCCTTTGACGATTGCGTTAACCCCATGGAAGATTAACTAAGAAGGTAACGTCAAAAACAAGTCTCACCAATCGTCGTGTCAATCGCGAGCGGGGAGTCACCCACCTCTCTGCCCTCTTCACTTCTAAACGTCCTCTCGCCTGTGGACCGCTGAGAGAGATGTACGGCTGGCAGCTTTGTTGCATGGCAAAACACAGCTCCAAGGAGGAGGCAAGACGCAAGAGCGTTTGGGGCCATGGTGGGATCGAACTTGCAGGCTCCTGAACTCTGCACGATTTGGGTTCACCGCAATTCCATTTGGAGAAAAATATTACGATATTTTGAGGTTAAATTTTAGTTTTCGATCATTTTCAGACAGATCATGGCGCATATCTGGACGGATAATGTGAGTGAGGGGAAAAACCATGCCGAGATGTTCCCGGGATCAAAATGCTCCTCGTTCACTCTCAGAAGCAACTCTTTGCAGATTCAAGGGGTATGTGGTATTGACCGAAATCCGTCGCATTTTCTCAACACAAGGGCAATATTTCGTGTCGCAGTGATAAAAAGGAGAAACTATTTTGTCTTTGTTTTATACCCCACTTCTGACATCATGGAACAAACGACAAGAAATATTTGTTGTCGTAGATGGAAAACTGGATTGTTTTGGCGGGAACACTTCCGTTCCCGATCAAATCGGTTCGCATGGCCGCCCGAGTAACCTGCAGGGCTCGTATGATCATTTGGTGGGCTACTTGTCTGTTCGTAATCAGTACTCGCACTGCATCCATCGCAGCCGCAGCTCCAGGAGATCTAGACAGGTGAAAACGAGGGTTCCACCTAATCTTTGTTATCCCCTGCATGCGTAATCCTGCCGGAAGCCCCATCCGCTACCTCGCTTTTGAATCACAACAGAACTCTCAGAAAATTATCGTTCAGATGCGACGAAAATACTCACGACCGTACGTGCCCTGAGCCAGCGACAAAATCGGGACCGTCATCGTCATCATCTCCCTCAGAGGAGGTGGCGGCGACGACTGCAGCCAAGGTGATTCTCGACTGCGACCCAGGAGTAGACGACTTATTAGCGATTTGGTGGATGATCGGTGGACATCAACGTGGTCTGCTGGAACTCATTGCCATCACAACCGTTGCTGGGAACGTCGATGCCAGGCTCGTGCATAGAAACGCGGTCATCTCCACCTACTTCTTCCCGGCCCTCAGATCAAAAGGTATTAGGAGCGAGCACTTGCTTATCAAGAAAACTGATGATGCTGTGGCGACAGAAGACACCGAAAAATGACGCGCGCACGCACTCTTAGAATATACGCTGTTTGAAATGTTTGCTCCACCTTTCCCAACGATTTTTCTTCGGACGATTCACACATGCGCACACGCTCTCCGCACACGTACGCGCCGACGCGCTTTCTAAACTAAGGCCTGACGTTCGGGAGGAGCGGAACGCGTGACGATGGGAGTGAAAACGAGAGTGACTTATTCTACGGCGATGATGGCCTTGGCGGTCTCACCGAGCACCTGCTCCAAGCTTCGAATCTTTCCGAGGCACTACTGCCTGAGTACAAAAGTACAGCCTCCAGCCCGCAGCTTTTGGTAGATCTACTTCTCAAGCATGACATGCACAGTATCACTATCGTAGCGATTGGGCCTCTCACAAATCTAGCGCAAGCGGAAAAGATTCGTCCAGGAATCCTGTCGCGTGCGAGGGAAATCGTCATTATGGGCGGGGTCAGTAACATAGCATCGAGCGGTGGGATCGTTCCGCCATCTTGATAGCAACGCCTCTCATTCTGTCTGCAATTCACCCCGTGATAACGACGAATTAGGTGTTTTCAGGGAAGCAAATGATGTATGCATAGCCACGCACGAACAACATAATGCTGTCTTGGGTTTCCGTGCAAAAGTTCTGCCGTCCCATTTGCCTCTCCGCGTCGACGATTGATAACCCTACTCTGCCTTTCTTTTACACCCCCCCCCCCCCCGGATGATCATCGAGCAGGGTTTCGGGTTCGACGGTACGGAGGACGGTTACAATGCGCGTGGCAACATGAATGCCCTCGCTGAATTCAACTTCTGGTCCGACGCCGAATCTGCAGCAGCCGTTATGCAAACGGGCGCGCGAAGCAGCCTGAGATCAACGCTGACGCTCGTTCCCCTCGACGTCACGCAGCAGGTCTGCTGGACCCCTGAGCAAAACAAGCTGCTCAAGGATTCCATAGCCTCGATACTTCTGAGGGAAAGGAATAGCGGCGACGGTAGCCGTGGGGGTGATGACGATGGCGTCAAGATGGAGGGGGGGGGGGGGCAAACGGGAGCGAGGTCGTGAATATTCTAGAGAAACTCGTACGATATCTCGATGGCCTTATGCTGGAATGGACGCAGCGGTGCATATACCTTCATGACCCAGCGGCTATTGGCTACTTGCTCTACCCGCAGCTGTTCCAGCTGAGGCGGCTGGGAGTTCGCGTGGGGGTTGGGGGCGATTTCAAAGGTCACACTTGGACGGACACGCGACCGCAGGAGAGCATGCAGACATTAAGACCAAATGCCTGGGTTGCCTCTGATGTGCACGAGGATGATCTCATGATGGCCATGCGTAGGGACTTCGCCCTGCTCGCTGTCTCGCACATTAAGGACGCAGTTTGAGTTGTGAATATGCTGTTGTAGCATCTCTCGATAGATACATAATGCATGTAAAGCATGCTGCTGATGTTTATTTTCATCCATCTAGATGTAGTACACCAGCAGCAGCTTAGAAGGCCTCATTCCCGCCAGTAATACGTACGACGTGTGGTGCTTGAGTGCTATGACGACAGACACATGCAGCGTATCTGCTCTCACATGCATTGCTATACGCACACGGTATACACAGTGTGAGACGGATGTATGTCGAAGTAATTAAATATTTTCAATTGTCATCCTAGTGTGTTGTCGTACAATGCTGCGGCTATCCGATCCAGCTATACAGCGCTCATGCATGTTGCATCTGTTGGTTTCCGTCATTACGTGCATGCATATGTGTTTTCAAGCATCCCTGTCATCATGTCGCATGACCGATACGTGCGAGCACGCGCGCGGCGCCCGTGCACATGCATCCACACAAACGTAATAAGTCGATGCAGGTCAGATCGACGGTGTGTGCTACTATGCTCATGAACCTACAACTGCGCTAGACGAAACGTTGTAGAGACATGCATGCGTCTGTAAACGCATATAGCCTTTTAACAACATCCCTAGATTGATTCGACTAGACGAGCATGTGGCGTGTGGGAAGGGTTAGGGTTAGCTTCGTGCTATATTGCACCTGTTTTGTACATATCTGATTACATAAATCGTGTCCATTTAATTTGGCCCTGCTGCCTCTATGTTGTTCATGTGGCGTGCTGTCGATGTCATCTTCCAGGCACACTCGTGCAGGTTAAATGCTCTCTGTTGCATTGCTTTCAGAAGCGTCAGATACGAAGAGGTCCAGCATTGGAAAAGGGTCATTGGAGCGATGCGCTGCTGCTCCTGGACTCGAACGTAGCCACAATTTGTCTAACAGAGTCTCTCCTTCCCGCACCCTGCTGGGAGTAGTATCGGCGATGAGGCTGTGCAGATCCAGGGCGTTTCACCTTCTGGCGCGCCGCAGAAGATCTCTTTATCGCCGACGACGACTGGGTGTGATACCGAGAGATCGTGGCCAACCCCCGAGCATCCCCAGGATTGCTGTTGGCTCCTACGTCAAAGGGGTGGGAGATCCCGTAGCTGTTAATGCTGCACTGTGAGCTGACATCGATGTCTGCGAAAGCCTCTGTCCGAGCCGCCGAGAACAAGGCGAAGGCCTCGCTAGCCTGGTACAACAGAATAGGCAAGGAAGGAGATACCGATTAGAACAAGTGTATGCGCTCGCTGCGTGCGTGCGTGCGTGCGAGCGTGTTGGTTGGAGTGTACACACCCCATCACGGACTGGTCTAGATGATTTCCACAGGGACGTTGGCATTGATGATGCTCTCGGCAATGCTCTCCTGGCCCCGACCGGCAGCATCATCGTGTCCTCCATTGATATCCTATTATTGCTGTGCATCGCTCCCCACCGACGGGGGGACGCTGCGGTGGGGATGTGGTGAACGTCGTCGGCGGGGGTTGTGCCGGGCACTTTACGCTCCGCTTTGGCTGCCTCGTTAACCCGTACAGCGTCACTCGTAGTTTTCAGATAGTATCCGTCGCGCTGCTGCTGCTGCTTCACAGCGCTGTCGCCATCAGCAACCTTTAGGACGTAGGAGAGCTTGCTGTCTTTCTCTTCCTCCTTCTTCTCATTAGGCGATTGTTCGCCACCCGATGATACCCTATCTATCGGCATGCTCTTCTTCGTCACCTGGCCGCGCTGCTGCTGAGCTTCTTCCAGGCGCTTCTCGAGACTCAGCACCCGCGACGTTTGCGCTCTCTCTACTGCCAGAAGCTGTTTGGCGTGGGCCTGCTCCAGAGCGTGGAGCTGAGACCTGTGGAGCTTCTTGAGGTTCGCCACGGTCGTCGTCCAGTCGTGCAGGTCCACCGCGCGCTGTGCCGCCTTTCGCTCGAGCGTCTCCCGGGCTGCAAAAAGGAGGAGTGGAATTTTGACTTTCGAGAAACAGCATGATGTGAGAATGGTTCGCGCGTATTTCTCCTAAGGGGGGGAAACGCCGATGATCGCTCGTCCTATGCGCGTAGATAGCAGCAGCAAGACAATAGCTCCTTTTTCTTTCTGCATTGCGGTCCCTCCCCCTCCCCCTCCCCCTCCCCTCTCCCCCGAATTGCAATTCTCTGTTTCAGACATCCAAGTCCAGGAATAATGGTGTTTTCACCGTGGCCTCGAAGACATCCACACCTCTTCTCATGATTCTACAATGCAGAGGTATGACAGCTACCTTGGTCTGTAGATGCTGCCTGAGCTTCCAACCTTCGCTCGAGGATCCCCACCCTATCCTGCAAGCCATCCCTCTCGGCCACCAGCGCAGCGATTTCCTCTCTAAACGTCTCCACCGTGGACCTGGATACAGCGGCCGCATCTCGCCGTTTGCTCACCTCGCGTTCGAGCTCCGCGGTTAGGTCGCTCACGCACTAATATATACAACCTCATCATATGGCAAATATTGATCCAATCGCACATATGGGTGAGCGTTTGTCTCAGACCCGGGTTCGTTTATGCGTGCTTACGTCGTGTGCATGTTCTACCCCCCCCCCCCCCCCCCCTTTAGAGCACATACCTTGGTGAGGAAGCTGACCTGCTTCAGGTGCTTGGCATCAACACTCTTCACCTTCCTTTCTACCTCACGCTTTCTCACGGATGATTCTTCGGGCCGAACTCTTTTTGCGTCTGCCATCTCCCCACCCTCGTTCACATCTAATCTGAACTGTTGTCCTGCAGAGGAGCCTGCTTTAGAAGGCGGCGACCGTGTGGTAGGAGAAGTAGCAGCAGCAGCAGCCTTATCCTCGTTCTCAGGGATCAGCAGGATCTCATGTGACGAAGTATCTTGGGAGATGCTTCTCGTTTTGGCGCTATCCTTTGTGTCGCCACCGGCACTTCCTCCCCTAGACAACTCCATTATTCCTGATAGAGACATCGCGACGTGTGTTTGTGCGTGTGTGTGTGTGTGTGTGTGTGTTTTCACGAATGCGCGCGGATGTGGTATTGGTGTGGAACTTGTCTCCACCTGCGAAACCAAAAAAACTACGAAATACTACTGTTGGGATCAGCGTCAGCGCTGGTCAATCCTCCCCTCATTCCCACCCTCCTACCACTTCTTCCGCAAGCACTTCGAGGCCGGGGAAAGTGCTTTGGGCTTGTCTTGAGAAATGCCTTTTCGTCCAGCCTGACGATCGCCCCGCCGTGGGAGTTGTAGATCGACAGCCATCCCTCACATGGTAGCTCAATTTTAGCCCTCCTTCCCCGTATTTCGCTCACAAGAACGATGGTGTGGACCGGCAACTTGTCAAGCAAGGAGGAGGATAGCGTTGCACCCGCGCGTACATAAGCTCCTGATCGTGCAACCACCTTTCCTGTAATATGAAAGCTAGAGCTATGGCCCAGTGTGCCGCTTCTACCCCTGCCACTACTGCTGTTCATTCTTTTTTGCATGATACGCAAAGATTGATGGAAGGCGGGCCGGCAACGACGACGGCTATTATCAGTTTGGGGCTTGAGCTGCGAGCCGGAGGAGGACAGCGGCCGCTGCAGTGAAGTGCTAGCGGTGCTGGACGTAGGCCTACTCTCTGATGGAATTTTGAACTCAATCACCATCCCGTCTTCCGAGCTAAGGGCCTTGTCTATCATTCCATACCTTTGGGTAGTAGCAGCAATGGCAGCCATTTATTAGCTTTGTGACGTGAGTGTCATAGACCCAGGAGACGAGAAAAACGATATGAGGAAGAATAATGGACTGCTGCCTTCCAAGAAGGTAGAAGTTGGGAGGGATGATGGAAGAGGGGTTGGATCTTACACGAACTCTTTGTCGTCTTCGTTGTTGCTTTGCGGTACAGTGAACCCGCCGATGCTCACAAAGCGCCATCCGGGTTGAATGCCGAATTGGTCCGCCGCACTACAATAAACCATACATTTCTCTCTTAAAAGCAGGAAGAGAAGCCATTGATGGATACATACTTGGATACCAATATAACACACAACTTTCCCCCCCACCCACATTAGTGTGTCATGTGTGGGTCTGCCAGTATATGGAGAGAGAGGGTTGCCAACAGGAATACTCACACTTCTACTGGTATTTGCGGCAGATTTATTTTACGACAGCGGTAGCCGTGATGCAATTACCTTCCAGGTAGCACTTTCTTCACTATTGTCCCTGATAGCTGCATTCCGGTTGGACCCTTCGGAAACCGGCAAAGAAGCGTTCCACCGTCCCTTTCGCGGAGGTTGCTAGGTAAGTATGACATCGCTTACTTTTTCAGTCGGAATCGATCCCTCCGCTACGCCGCTTTCGCTTCACCGGCACCAGCCATTGTCCGTATGTGGGAGGAAGTGAGGGATAAACACACGTTCGAGGGGTCGGGATTTGCAAGCGAGCTTTCCCTCGGCAATGTAGAGGCGATTCCTTTTGTGCGACAACCAAAAAAGAGCGGTTGGGTAACAACAGAGGGAACATTTCCCTTCTTTTCAGCAGTTTCCTACAGCCGTTATTGCATTCCAGTGGCGATATGTGGCCTGCGACATATTTAAAAATGTTGTCGCAGTGATTGATTTCAGTGCGTGCTCTACTACTTCGTACTTCCAAATCCCAGGCACATATTCTCTGCATTTTTACGGTGCGTCATCCAAAAAAATCTTTGAAAGGCAGTCGCAAGAAAGAATTATTTGGCTATAAAATTAATTAAGTATTATCGATGATTTGGATGGTGCGACAACCAATTAAGGTTGTCGTCTTTGGGAATGATTCCAAATATCTAAAGCACCAACATGGCTGAGGTGCGCTCATCCGTCCCCCACACCACGTACCCAACAAAGAGTCTGATTGCTATCGTTGAGAACGAAATAATCAACTGTTATTCGATTCTTCACGCCGTTTCGGCTCGATGACAAGAATCAATTTTTAATTTCCGACCAACATCTTCGAAATCACGCCTAATTGACGAACCGAACGAAAAGAGATCGATGATGAACTATCATCTAACAGTCCTTCTCCTTTCAGAGTAAGGTTACCGGAAACCCGACATGGCAGCAATCAATGATGCGGGTTAAAGATCCCAAGGCTTCTGTCAAGTTTTATCAGGAGAAGTGAGAATTCAGAAAAAATCACTATTAGGATGGGGAATATGAACCCTCCCCAAACCTCGCAGTATAAGGGCTCAATGTTGACATGAAACACTCGATTTTACTTTCTAAATCGACAGTCAGACGCTGGGAATGAAGTATATTGATGTTTTATCCCACATGGACTAGTCTGCGCACACTCATTATTCACTGTGTTTCTTGCAGGTTTGGGATGACACTGATGGACAACATGGACTTCCCCAGCATGAAATTTAGCCTGTAAAAATCATACCCCTGCCCTTTCGTTTTCCTCTTAATTAACATACCGTCCTCATCCGCCTCTCCAGCTACTTCTTGGCGAGTGTGCCGAAAGGAGAGGCAAATCCTCCGAAGCCTGGGACCAAAGAGGTTGGCGACCAAAAGGAGGAGAGCACGGCTGTATGCAATAATGAAATATTTTTCAGTTTTCAGTTTTCAGTGCTCATATAAATGTTTTGAGTAGTCCTCCCTCAGTTTCCTGGCGAATATATATAAATATATATATTTTAATATATATATATATATATATATATATATATATGTGCGCGCGCGTGAAGTGTGGGTGTACAAGCAGTATCTACTTTTGTACCATATCAACTGCCAAAATAAAAATATATATCGTATCTTCCCCACCTGACAATAAATCCAGGCTCGCAAATATCTCTGGTCGTATCCAGGGACCACGCTTGAACTAGTTGAGAAATTAATGGGGGGCTAGATGGGGAGGGCGGGGGGCTATTATACAATGACCTAGTAATAAAAACGTAGTGTATTTAATCTACTTCAACGCGTCGACAACATATGTTACGTGATGTCAATTTGCAAGTAGTCATCATCATCGTCACCATCTCATCATCGTCACCATCTCCTCCTCCTCCTCGAATCGTCCTCGTTTCATTTTTCCCAAAATTATCATCCACCCCCTTCGCTCCTCCCTCCTAATTTCATCCACACCATTATCTAGACCCACAACTGGGGTACTGAGAAGGAAGAGGGCCAGGTCTACCATGCAGGCAATGGCAAGGGAGATGGGTAATCAATCTCCTCTCTTTTCCTCCTCCCTCCCCCTGATCCTCCCTCTTTTGTCCCTCTTTGTTCCCCTCCCAAACTCTCTCTCTCTCTCTCTCTCTCTCTCTCTCTCTCTCTCTCTTTCTCTACGTGTGTGTATGCGTGTGTGTGTGTGTGTGTGTGTGTATGGGAGGGTCTGTGTTGATTGGATCATGGTGTGAATTAAACTCCAAAACAGCTTCGGCCATATTGCATTCGCCTGCGACGACGTCTACAAGTCATGTGAGGAGCTCGAGAAGCAAGGGGTAGTAGTTATTGTAGTAGTAGTAGTAGTTATTGTAGTAGTGGTAGTGGTAGTAGTAGTGGCACACATAACACAGCATACAACATGCACTCATAACGCGACGCACGTACGCACACAGTAAGTATATATATATATATATATATATATATATGTGCGTGTGTGTGTGTGTGTGTGTGTGTGTGTGTGCTATGCGACAGCAACGGTGATTTTTGTTTCTGAAGAAGCAAAAATCACTGCTGCTGTTGTCTTCTATCCTCAGTGCCGCTGAGGCCCTTTGTTTGCATGAAGCGAAGTTGGTTTGAATGAAGCAAGTCTTCGCAATGAAATGCAAGGGGCGGGGTCATCATGAACCAGGATGGGAATTGAAGGGCGGGAACAACTCTCTTCTTTTTTTACTGCTCATCATCATCATCATCATCATCATCATCATCATCAGGTTTCCTTTAAGAAAAAGCCTGATGAGGGAAGAATGAAAGGCCTTGGTAATGCATGTTTCCTTCTATCAATATTGCACAGCTACTGCTGTTCTTGTAGTTCTGTACTCGTAGCTGAACGCCATCGCCTTCGTCGTTTTTACCAACTTTAGCTTTGATTGCTGAGAGAGGAGAAACTTATGAATCTTCCCTCCGCTCCCCCCCCCCCCCCTCTCTCCTCCTTCTGACATAAATCTCTATGCTGTAGCATTTGCCTACGACCCGGATGGGTACTGGGGTAGAAATCGTGAAACGCCCAATAGCCTTGGAGGAAAAGGGATTTGCAGCTTTCACACTCAAGCAGGTAGTACAGTATTAGTCGTAGCAGTAGGAGTAGTGGGTAGTAGTAGTAGTAATAGTAGAGGGAGAGGAGGAGGGGGGAGATTAGAAGCATGCTGCTTTCGTACACGAGATATGGTGATGATGATGACGACGATGATGACGACGATGATAATGACACGGTTGATGACGATGATGTTTGTTACGTGCACAGCTGTTTAGCAGATCAAAAGCCTCTTGTGTGTGTGTGTGTGCTGTGTGATGATGATGTTTCATACGACTTCGTTTGCGTTTGTGATATGTTCAGACGATGCTGCGGGTGAAAGATCCCAAGAAGAGCGTGGAATTCTACACCAAATACATGGGTTGTTGTCCGAGAATGATTCGTGCTGATGATGATGATGATGATGACACTACTGCTGTGATCCTCTGCTCTATGTTTGCCTTTGTATGATGTTTACCTCCATCAGCGGTGATAATGGTGATGACGTGGATCTACTCTCTATCATTTTTTGTCTGTCTATCTGTCTATCTGTGTGTATGTGTTTGTGTTGTATACCTGTAAAAAACGTGTATCTTCACCAACTGAATCAAGCACCGCTAGTAAGCACGTTCGCAGCATCGCGCGAAATCTCAGAAATTGCTTCGGTTTTGCCGTCGCTATTTGATGTGGTTCCGCAGGGATGACGTGTATATCGGAGAAGCATTTCGAAAAAGCTAAGTTCTCGCTCTTCTTCCTAGGTAATCATCTGTTAAGGGCGGGGGGGGGGGGGGGGGGGGGAAAAAAAAAAAAAGGGGGGGGGGGTTGTTTGTGGGTGTGTGTGTTTGTCCCACAAACCAAAAACACCCTTTTTTTTTCCCCCTCCGAAAAAAAAAGAAAAAACAACCTTTTTTCCCCCCCCCCGGGGGCCCTGTGGGGGGTGGTTTTTC
>ADNK01003239.1:50000-57926 GCA_000320545.1 Bigelowiella natans CCMP2755 | reverse complement strand
TGAGGATGATGATGAAGATGGTATGATGATAGACTCTGCTGCACAATCTTCCTGTCACATTATACACAATTCGCGTGATGATGACGACGAGGAGGAGGCGGCACAGATTGTCCCAGATACAGAGGAAGGAAGTGCAAATGAAAACCCAAAACATCTTAAGAAAAAATCGAAAGTGCCTCCAACGGCAATTGAAGAGAAGGAGGATGAAGATGACGACAACGAAGACAAAGAAGAGACTAGGAGGATGTTCGAGAGCGCAGAGCGTGAAGTTGGATCACGAAGCAGCATTGATATTTCGCATGACACAGGAGATGATTCAAATCATCTCGATTTGTCGGGATTGTACCCATCCTGATCGTATATTACTGACGACGGCGCTGAAGTCATTTAGACATTAAAGTAATTTCCATTAAGGCATCATCACTTTTGCAGCTACTATTGCTGCATCTATGTTGTTATAATATTAGTGCAACACCAGCAGCAGGTATGTACACGTCGCATGTATATATCTAGATATGCGCGGCTTTGCATAGCTACATTAGGATGACCATTGAAAAGATTTAATCGCTTCATTACACCCGTCTCACATGTGCGCGGCAAGTAACTGCATGGCCGCTACTTCTCACTGCATGCAGCACACTCACATCGCACATCGCGCTATCTGGCTTACCGTCTTCACTTCGTACTTACTAACCTCATCACCGCCATTGCTATGCATATCTAGATGTTATGAGATGGATGTAATGAATGAAATAAATCTTTCAATAGTCATCATATGATGTAGCTAAATGTCATGCGCTGCTGCGTCTAGATATTATTTCGCATACAGTGCTATGCCTTCGTGACAGCTGTGATCTAGTTAGCTAGGCGATGAAAAGGAAAGCAATATAATGAGCATGCTAGCATGTGCCATGTGCTAGCAAAAAACTATATGTTTTCCCAGTTCTATCAGGCGTGTCACGAACACCAGTCATTAATATAATGCTATCTTCCGCGACTATGCGAGCATTAAAGCTGTTAGCGATTAAATAATACTACGTGTTTGTACGTGCTGCAAATTGCACATGTACCCCGTAATGCAACCGTAATTCATGATAGAATGATAAAAACAACTCTTCATCGTTGCAACTGCACGCTGGAATGCACAGCTTTTATCAATCTGCTGCTGGAGTTTGGCTTACAGTCTCAGGTAATAATTTCGACCGCTTAAAATCCAGGATCTCCTCAACTTGTATGCTTGACGGATCTGCAGCAGCAGCATCGGCAGCAGCTCTTTTCTGACCTCCACTGCCAACCGTACCCAAGTTATGGTGTACATGTTGCGGCTGGTGATTTTGCTGTTAACAATGCATAGCAAAAAGGAAATTCATTATGCCTCTTCTTACAGGAGGGATAAGGTGGCTGTGACACAGCATAGCAAGAAGCGACAGTTGAAAGTAGTTGGAAAAAATTTGGTGTGTAAGTTGATATTATTGATCGAGAATATTTTTTCAGTAGGATGGCGTTGCATCTCGTTCTCGATTTTTTTTTAATCTTGCAAAAATATGCTATATATTCATATACTTGTACTAACTACCACATGGCTGTTGCTGCGGCTTTTGGCTGTGGTATTATCTTCCTCTACAGTCGGTAAAGCTACACCCTTTGCCATAATTTCTTTCATCTATGGTACAAACGGTACAACGTAAAATAGTAAACAATGCTTGTTATCTTACCAAATCTCAGCAGTTTATTGGCTCGACAAGTGTCACGACCATTATTATTATCATTATTTATTATTTATTATTATTATAATTATTATTATTATGTACCCGCACCACTTCGTAGTATATTGTAATTGTTGTCTATTATTCCCTCACTCATTTATCTACGACTCTATTGATTGGCTGATCACCTCTTCTGCCTTCTGTCCTAACTCCTCCATTATCTCTTTCAATTCCTTTGCAATATAATTTGTGATTTTATGATAACTTTTAGGATGCAAAATCTCTCTCTCTCTCTCTCTCTCTCTCTCTCTCTCTTTCTCTCTCTCTCACACACACACACAACATGTACACAAACATATGCATACGTGCATCCATGCTGTTAACTTTCAGGAATTTTAAGTTGAATCTATGATATCTCATAGTCCATGATCTCATAGTTGATGATACATTCGCATCGGAACAACCAGGATATCTTCTTCAGTCTTGGGATTTGTGGAGGAAAGAGATTTATCCTCAAGTGAATTTAACACAGCTGAAGGTAAAAAATGAAAATGAAGGACCATGGACGACGAAGACAGGAGAAGCATAGACAACAAGAATAGCAGCAATTGATAGTCATATCTTCTCTGCCAGAAGATATTCTGGTGCTACTACTCCTAACCCTTTTTCTATGTTGTTTTCCTATTGACTACTGCCACCAAAATTGTTATCATCAACTGCTACTTTCACATTCAAGCTCCTCCTCCTATACCTTGAAGAGTTTGTGACGTCTCGTTGCAATACTGTAGCCCTTCTTCTATTGAGGCTTTACCCTAATAATTTAGTGGTGATTGCGCAATTTAGTTGCGGCTGCTGCGTGTGTAAAAACTGCAGCATATGCGATGTAGCTAGTACCATCACCACGTCACATTCTAACAGCACAACTCACTCACTGATATATCATAATAATACACTCTCTCTCTCACACCTCTGCAGTCCGATTATCTATCATTTTCTGAGTGCCTATGTATGATGAAATAGGAAAGAGATTGAAGAACTACTTGTTAACAAACAGAAGAAATCATAAAGCATGCTGCAATCTTATTAGATTCAGGGAGGCGGAGGCTATCAATTTGGGAAGATGGAAGATGTAGTGATCTCATACAACGCTAATGAAGAGAACTTCATTATCGACGGATAATCCACCAAAAGGGCTCCTACTACTGCTACTTCTCTATACCATCAAGCTGAAATGCCAAGCATAACCGGAATTGCAAATCTGCCAGACGCCTTTTCAAGTGTGATAATGTGTGTGTTGTTATTACGATGCGACAATAAGTACAATAGAGAAGCAGCAGTAGTAGGAAGAAGAAGAAGAAGTAGTAGTAGTAGTAGTAGTAGCAGAAAATACATAATTATTAAGTGAAGGATAAGTGACTTTCCTCCCTGTATGTGCATTGAGAAATCATTTATTTTGACTGCTGCTGTCACCACTGTTTTGTTACTCCTTCCTCTATCTTAATATGATCACACTACTACTACTACTACTACTACTACTACTACTATTACTACTACTACTGCTACCTTTCTCCCGGTACTGCAGGAAGCTCTGTTGATGTATAGTCGATGATTTGATATAATTATGATAAAATAGCAATATTTATGAAGAAATCCAATATTCGAAATTATAATAATTCTCACAGAAACGACTTCCAAGTTCAATGTCAAGCAGTACTATTACTACTAGTACCTGAGGACTTGCTGGCTGTTTTCATGCTGTTGATCGCTGCCCTAGGTTTTGTTCATTTACGTATAATAATAACAATAATAATTATCATCATCATTATCATCATCATCACAGCTTAATAAACGATGGTGATTACGAAAGAGCAACGATGAGCGTGGCGATTGCAGTAGGAGGACAAGAAAGTTATAGCATCTTGTAAGAGGGAAAGGATAAAACAACAGCAACTACTTCTTCTTCTTCTTCTTCTTCTTCTTCTTCTTCTTCTCTGCTTACTTGTAATCAGTGATTGCTGTCTCGAAATGCGCTCTTTCAAGGCTCAGCTCTGCCAATGAACCGTAGACCTCCGCTAAGTCAAACTGATGACTACTGCCCCCCCCCCCTCCATTCTTAGAGTAAATCAATCTCGCAACCTATTGATTATTACATTTCATGAGATACTATTCTCATGCATTATCACTAAACAGCACTGGCAACTCATACAAACACAAACCGGCAGAAAAGTGATTACCCCCCCCCCTCCCCCTCCCTTCACCCTCCCTCTCTCTGTTCAAATGATCATCTTTCTTGGATTCTTCGTCCTGACAACACTACAGTACTACTATCATCAACATGCGTATTTGCAGATTATTAGTCAATAGTTGTGACATTCCCTACTATATAGTACACAGACCCATACAATAATATATAATACACATATAATATGTATATATATACACACATATATATATATATATATATATATATATGTAATTACCTCTAAAGCTTGCCATGCGAGCTCCATGTCATCAGGTGTTGTTGATGACGATGCATTCATATTTTTCGAAGACAATGATGATGCAACGAGATCATCCATCTCGGCCTTGGCGACCCCATCTTCAGCATCATCATCACCATCTTCATCGTCATCTGATGTTATATCGAGTGGTTGGTAACTATCTCTGTTAAACACTGATTAGTTTAAACTCTAATTGTTAACCTGCACTTGACTGATTTACTGCTGCTACGTTCGCATTCATTCCTCCTCCTCCTTCTTCTTTGCCTCCTCCAATAGAAGAGGAAGATGCATTGGTTGTCTCATTGAGGAGGAGGCTCTGAGATACGATTTGTTGTGAAAGCTGTCGGATTCCTTCTTTGGTTGCCTCGCCTGCATATATGAACAAGAAGAAGAAGAAGAACAAGAAGAAGAACAACAACAACAATGGCGTTTGGAGCAGACACCAGACAGTAACAAAAGAGAGTAATCATCGGTGTGAATCCTACTGTTTTTATGAAATTTTGTGTCGCAGAATAGTATTGCCTTGTTTTTTGGTTTAAAGAACAGCAGCAGGATAATACTGACCTAGTTCTCCTTGGGTAGATCTTGCCTTTTTGAACAATGCGACACCATAGTGATGCCATGTGGCCGCACATTCAATGCTTTCCTCCCCAAACGTCTTCGTCCTCCATTCTAGGATTTCACTCAAGATTTCAATTGCCTCGTCTAATTGATCGGTTCTACACCGATGTACGAGTTATTCAAGAGAACAATAAGAAAAAAGCAAAGAGCGGATTTTGGTACAAATAGGTTCTACCACCACGACAACCAGCATCGATAGCAGCAGTAGTAGTAGTAGTAGTAGTAGCAGCAGCAGCAAGTTGATGATTTGGAGTGAGGAGGTACTCTTATTCTACGAATATTGAATTAATAGATTCGATCAGTGTGTGTATAACGTTATAACGTATATTACCTTAACATGTCAAGGGCACGTTGATGCTGGGATTCAGCATAACTCAAGTTCATACTCGGCGGATTGATGATCTGCTTCACACCGATAATAACTGGTTGTTCTTGCATCTCTTCTTCGTCCAAGTCTTTTACCTTCTCTTCATTCTCTGGATTCTCACTCCCACCCCTCAGTTGTCTAATCCATGACAAATGTTGTGATTGTGGTGGTGTTGCTGCAGTACCAGCGGCAGCGTTGAATGCAGTAGAAATCTCACTGTATCTCCTTCCTACTCTGCTCATTTTCATGATACTGTCATCGGGAAGAAGAAGAAGAAAACACAATAAAATTATGAACAGAATGAAGAATAATCAACAGAAATCTGGTGATGTTGAGGTATGAATATAGATTGAATACTTTCATGCATGCACATTACTTTGTGTTGTGTGCATCATGAATACCATCAAATTACGTACAAAACATTCGACAACATGATACAGACTACATATGCAATATAAATCATGTATGTGTGGCTTTAGTCAACCATGACTGTACACCACAAATGGCATTGAAGTGAAAGGATTTATGGGACATCAATATCGTCAAGTGCAACAGTTAACAATTGACAATAAGAGACATAGAATGCCCATAACAGCACACGAGACACACACACACACACACACACACACACACACACACTCACACTCACACTCATTCTGTGCTATGTGCGTGTGTGTGTGTCTGTGTGCGTATTCATTCTGTGTGCTGTATCATGTGATGCGAGTTGGAAATGACCTTGTTCCTCCTCGCCATAGCGACGGCCCTTCATCATTGGCATTAACCTTGAGGATGCTTTGTAGAAGTTTGCTTGTAGTACTAGCGGTAGCAGTATCTGCATTTACGCCTCCCCTCCCACAGCAAGATGCTGCTGCATCACAATTGCCAATAGCACGACCTCTGCCGTGAATCAGTTGTTCGCTTTGCTGGATTCTAATAGCACTATACCTGTCGTCAACAATTGCTGCGGTCCTCAGGCACAAAGTGACTAGTGCGAGGAAAATGCCAAATACTGTGACAGTGGTGACCCGGCCTTCTATCCTGCGGTGATGGTCAGAACGACGACGACTTGTTCCCAGCCGTGGAAGCCGTGGCATTGATAATGATGATAACAACGGTGTAGTTGCCATTCTTTTGATGAGAAGAAGAAGACTCTCTCCCTATGTTGTTGTAGTGCCTGCCAGTGACGCAGCCTGTAGAGGGGGCGGTATGTTGTATTGTTATTGTTGTAATGATTATAACGAAATTATGTACAAATTTTTACGAAGTTTTAGGTTGATGATACTGATCATAATTTGTTGTTCTCCTTGCGAGGGAAGCTACTAGTAACACAATCAGATAGAAAAATGAACAGAAAACATCGTAATTGGTTCACGGCGATTTACTCCTCTTCTTCTTCTATCAAGAGATGGAGTAAACAGGATAGATAGGAAATAAAGCCGAAAACTTCTGATGGAAAACAAACTAACGTTGACAACCCAAGCTGGTTCATAGGCCCGGGATTGGATTCGGGATTGCGGTAATAGCAGATTCGATTCATTTCGACACTGGAATTAACTGGCATTTTAAGAAATTTATATGTGACGTATTAAAAAAATCCCCTTGTTTCTTTCATTTTTACGGAATTACGAAATTACTGTAACTACGAAGCCATTGTGCGATCAATGGCTGACTGTGTTCAATAACACTGTGATCGGAAACAACAGTAACGACGACAGACAGACAGACAGTCAGACAGACAGACAGACAGAGAGAGAGAGAGAGAGAGAGAGAGAGAGAGAGAGAGAGAGAGAGAGTGAGTTGCGCAGTTCAAAAGGCAGGAGGATGCAGCAGAAATCATTGTGGAGAGTGGAAAATTTGACACAAGTTGAGGCCATTGAAGCGAAGAAAGCGCAGGAACGCAAAGAGAGGAGAGAAAAGGCAGCCATGAAGGCCAGAAAGGATAGGAACAACGACGAGACGAAAAGCGGGATTTTGACCAATGATAAAGACAAGAAACCGCCATCTAATGAGGTTATTACTATCAATATACGTTGTAGTTGTTCATCATCATCCATCCTTACATATCTTTCGCGGGTTGGGAAAAATTTCAATGCATCATCTCACAATATGCACCGTCGCCGTCGCGTCGGTGTGTTCGGTTTGTTCAAACAGAATTCGCCATTGCAGAGCAGCAAAGGTAGTGATGAGAAGGCAGGCTATGGCACTGATGAATCCAATGCTGATCATGAAAATGGGGAAGACAGCAAAGCGACGACTAGCTGCTCTGACAAATGCTTCGCATTCAAACGGAAGAAATGCTTACCATGGTTTTCACCAAACATTTCGAATCAAAATGACATGCATAATTGGTGGAAGCAGCAGTACAATGAATAACATCAAAACACCCAATTTAATTCAGGATGGCGCGCTATATATGCTGCGTACGTTTTGATACTGCGCCGCAAATGGAACATGATTCGACATCATCGTTCAATATGAAGAATAATCCAACACTGGCAAAATATCTCTGTTGCTGCCTATCGCCTAGAAGTCAAAAAGATTTGAGAACATACTGGTAGGTGAATAACCTAGAAGACAGAGGAGTATGAGTAATTAAAATCTTCGTCTTCGTCGTCTTCTTCCTCCTTGTCGTGTCTCTTCCTTGATTCTTAGGGCATCTCATTTTTGGACATATTTCTTCTTGCTGACGTTTCTAGGGAGTATACTCGCCCTCCTGACAATAGCGGTTGGT
>ADNK01003239.1:32500-47500 GCA_000320545.1 Bigelowiella natans CCMP2755 | reverse complement strand
ATATATATATATATATATATATATATATATCATTATTTTCCATGCGTTTGATGAGCATTCTCTATTTATTGTACCTCTTTTTAGGGCAAGGAAATTGCTTGACAGGGGATTGTGGCCAAGGGCTCAAGTGCAATGTAGTAGTAGTATTTTGATGATGATGGATAATCTTCATCCGAGTATTAATTAGTTATGATTACAAGCAGTACAAGACAGAGTATGTTTTCGCAGCTGATGAGAAGTCTAAGGTTATTGCTCTTTCGTCAGGGTGGTGCCGGCAAACCTCCAGCAACATTAGCGGAATTCAATGTCGATGCTGGTAGTTATGATACTACACGTCACTTAACGTCGGATGCGATCTTGACTTTGAAGAATGGGGGATATTCTTAACAGCACCGCCCTGTCTGCTAGTACTACATTCTCTATAAGATAACGAGGGCAGTGATTTAGTGAAGACATACATACACACTCTATATATATATATATATATATATATATATATAAGTTCAATATGTGCAGGGGCTCCTTTCGCACCATCTGGTGTCTTAGACTGGTGAGAATACACATTAAGTTGATCAAATATTGCATAAAGTAGTTGAGAATGATGAGATACGGAGGATGATGTCACTTATGATAGCCAGGATGATGCTAACTACCATAGTTTTGAAGTGTGAGTATTATTCTCCAGGTACGATGTTAGTCTTGTCGATGGCTACAACGTTCCGGTAGTAGTATCTTTAGTACTAACAAAAGTTAGCGGTTCTCTTAAATCACTCGATAAGTACATAAGGATAAGAAAAACCAGGGAAGTGCTCTCCATCCAAAATCATTGTTGTTCTCCCTCATAATCGTCTCTTCAAATATATTCATAAAGGTTTCAATTTATCCTGTGGAGGGGACATACCAAAAAGACCCTTATGCTTCCAACCCCCAGTAAATAGTAGCTGTAGTGCCAACATTCTCCCTTGCCATTCGTAGTAGTTATCAGTAGTAGGACTGACTACAATGACTGACTATCACTCTATAATTCTTGATTTCGTTCGCAATTCTCCAGATATGATTGTGCAAATGCAGTGTGCATCAGTGATATCAACCCCGTATGCCCCAAGGTAGTAGAAAGAGAGAAAATACACAAAAAACCGGCAAGTTTGATGATGTATGGAATTCATTCTCAAAAGGAAAAGAAATTCGGTTGGTAATGTTATATGATTTAAATATCATTGCTTACCTCAACCACTTGTTACATTTATTAGGGTATGCAGTTGAAGCCTAGGGAAGCTCTTAGTATTTTGCCACCAAATCCCAACAGGAAAAATAAGGTAGATGATCATGATGATGATGATGAGAAAAACCTACAGATACAAAAGTCCTTCTTTCGTTATCATTCAATTATATATGCTTTCCGTATCCACAGCTATTCCCTAGATTAACATCAATGCTATTTTCCATCATCGTTATTATTGTAAGATCATTCGCCATCAACTACACGTTAAGATAGTGCAAGCAGATGGCTGTTAAATTTTGTAACTGTACACATCATCGAAGCCGATATATATATATATATATATATATATATATATAATATGAATATATCTGCGACATGAAACATATCCCTATCATTTCTAGGCAAATAATGGAAACGAGACGATCGCGTGCCACAGCGCCTGTGACGCCTTCGCAGATCCAAAGTAGCTCATAATCGTAGATTGCAATACATTATAGAAATAGTTTGATACTTTAAAATAGGTATTGCTGTACTGGGTCATATGCGCTTCCAACTGCATGTCCTCCTACGAAGTATTCCGAGATTTTTAAGGTCAGAAATCTATGTTACAATCGCTGTTTCCCGTCCTATTCAGTTCGTGCACAATATCGCACTTCTCGCGGAAGTTAAATCACGGTTTTACTTTATTTCTTCCTTTTTCATTTGTAATCAATATTACATAAATATATATATATGTATATATATATATATATATATATATATATATTTATATTATATGTAGTCTTGTTTCACGCGAAACTCATTCACCACAACTTAGTCAAAACCGTATTTAATATCGCTGTACTCCTACATCCATACCACTTTTATTGCAATTCCGAGATCCAGTAGAAATGACTGATTTTTCACTACTGCAGGAGTCTTGCCCAGGGGCTTACAGTTACGCGTACGATGATAAATCCAGTTTGTTTACTTGTCGAAGCGCGGTTGATACTGTTAGTTCTTATACAATCATGTTTTGTTGATGAAGATGCCTGTACATGTGATGTGATGAGGATCATGTGAACGTATCACAAGCGAGTTTAGGAGTCATCCTGTCTTATCATACCTACCACACGCGATGATACGACGGCTAGACGGCTTAATCACACCTCTGGATGATATGTAATGCATGTGCATTGAAAGAGCGTGTTAACACATAGACACGCAAAATTAATTACATGTAGCCATAGTTTTTGGGATGTAGCACTTATCCACAAGTGATGTGCATCACTATGTACACGCAGGTCATTACGTTGCGCAAATAATATTAAGACAATATTCCAGTATTTAGTAGATATCAACATTGCAGCATACATGCAACACGCACGGCGCACACAGATTGTGCATCATCTAGATTATTTTAGTCTCCACGTTGAGTTGGCGGCTAGATGGATGACACGCGTCGTCGTCTGTTTGTTTACATCGTCTACGACTACTGTGTACAACGCTAAGCAGCGGACGCTAGGACGCATCCTCTCTTGTTTGTCTCGACATTTTTGCATTCACGCCGCCGTTTATAAACATGCATGTGGCCGTAGCATACATGTTGGGGATCGAACAAAATTAGCACGTGGGGTGGTACGGCCTACTACGTGTGTCTATATTTGTGATAGATGTATTTAGCTTATTTAAACTGCTCATCATATAGATTTGCTAATGAAAATGCATTCTCAAGAAAGGCAATAGCCTATATCGTGACCTGAGAGCTGCCACGAATCTAATAGCTTCTTCCAAACATCACCCACATTTTTGCTGCTTTTTTGGGGAATCCATCGATTCCCGCGCTGATACAGAGTGTGCCCTCTGGAATATCATCTTGTTCGAATGGAATGCAAAGCGTCTTTGCAGCGCCGGACATCTCGCACACCTCCTCGCCTTCAGCAGTTTCAAATACTTCGCTGCCCATCTCCTTGGTCTTTTGCTTGATCAATTCTTCCGCCGCTTTTTCACCGCACCATGGAGCGAGAATCATGCACTTTTCGTTGAGAGCCTTCTTGAAGTCGTCCCAGGTAGTGACCTTCCTCAATCTCGAGTCACGGTCGGCTTTGGCCCTCTGGTACATTTCATTGTGAATTTCTTTCAATTCGCTGTGGACGACGGTGCTGAGATCTGCCCACGACACTTTCTTTGCCTTAGATCCGCTCAGTCGTCGTTTGATGACGACTTTCTTCTCTTCAATGTCTCTTGGGCCTATCTCAATGCGGAGGGGCACACCTTTCAGCTCGTAATAGTTGTATTTCCACCTGATAGATGTTGATCATTAGCACGATGAATATCTAACCAAAAAAGGAACCGTACGAAAACATGAACCTGTCGTTGCGCGTGGAAATACGTGTGGAGGATGGATGAGGGAGACGAAAAGGGAGGAGAAGGGGGGGGGGGGGGGAGAGAGAGAGAGAGAGAGAGAGATTACCCTGGATTATGATTGGTAGAATCATCCAAGTGTACCCTTAGTCCCGCATTGAGGAGAGAGTCTTTCAGCTTGCTTGCTTCCTCTAGTACCATCTAAATCATACAGCAACAGCAGCAGAGAATGATAGGGATGAAGAATGGAACGGCGGCACAAATATGCTATAATCTTTAACATCGTTGGAATTTATGGTGCTGTCGATAAACTGCTCAGGGATCATCAATCATTCCTTGGATGAGCACCGCTGAGCATCATCATCGTCAACCAACGCAACACAACACAAGGGGAAAGAGAGGATCATCATCACTATCATCATCACCATCATCATCATCACCATCAATGTTATTCCTACTCTCTTCTTACTCCTTACCTCCTTCGTCTTTGTGTATAGAACTGGCACAATGACGACTTGAATGGGTGCGACTCTTGGAGGAAGAACAAGCCCCTGATTGGTTGATTGATTAATTGATCGATTGATCGATGATGATGATCACCATTGTGATGTGGATGATGCGGTAGATAGACGAGTAATAATACCACCTTATCATCTCCATGCACAAGGACCATGACACCTATGGTCCGAGTGGTAAGTCCCCAGGAGTTTTGCCATACGAGTCGTTTCTCTGACTTGCCACTTCCTCCTTCGTTTCCTGATTCCCTGGCCTGTGATAGATATTAACGTGTGTATATATAACAAAATCAAAGGAGGAGGAAGGGGTCTGATGAAGATGGTGATGATGATAATAATGCGATGATGAATGAATGAATGAGCGGATGGATGGGTGATGCTTTTCTGTTCACGTATGCAGCGGGGGATTCATTCATAACGATGATGATGACAATCTTTTACATCATAAATACTGCGGATTCGAAACCTCTTCCTCCTCCTCCTCCCAATCCTATAGCTACTGTTTCTCCCAGTACTACTACAACTGGTACAACTACCACTGTCTCTACCTACTACCGTACCTACCTCGTATTCAATTCCGAACATTTTGGCGAAGTTTTGGCCAAGGCAGTGCGATGTTGCGCCTTGAATTGCTCTTCCACTGGTTGGAATGAATGCCTCTACGGTAGTGGTGTACAACCCCCCGGCAAACTTTTCTTTCTCCGTCTTCTTACCCTAGAAGTAAGGGAGGTTTTTAATAAGTCGAGCTCAACATCATTCATTATGGCATGATAACGTGTACTGCTGCTGAACTCCTATCACCTCTCTCTCTCTCTACTACTCAACACACCAACACACACAATAAGATGACGACACACGCTCACGTACAAACACACACACACACACACACACACACACACACACGCATACTTTGATGACAGGGACAGCAAGCAAGTCTTCGTAGACACTCTTGTAAAGCTGCAAAATAGTCAGAACTTCTTCCTCAGCTCCATGGCGAGTCGCATATGCTGTGTGTCCCTGATGGAGGAAGGAAATGAAAAAAAGAAATGGGAAGAATTAGAATAATCGAGAGAGATAGTAGTAGTTGTAGTAGTAGTAGTAGTCGTCACTAATTGCTTCTCATCATGATGTATCGTTTAAGGTGATAAAACTAAGTCGTATTCATTCACAAAACACGATGATAATGGCTCTCTGAACAATCAGTAGCTGCTAGATGCCTTTCTTGAAGAGAACAGCATTGGGATAATGGACATTTAATAATATGCGGGAAAGCTTACACAAATTACTGCTGTTCTCACTCACCTCTTGCCACAGGAATTCTCTTGTACGCACAAAAGGGGTAGGGTATGAAAACTCCCAACGGACAACGTTACACCATTGATTGAGCTTGAGGGGTAGATCTCGATGCGAACGGATCCATTTCTTAAAATAAGGGTACCTGCAGCAGCAAGCAATGCAATGATGATGATAACGATAATGATAACGATGATGATAATGATGATGACGAGGATGATGGATAATGATGACTATCATAGATGGCGCAATATACTCACATCACAGTCTCGGAAGTTGGGCGAATAGCGATGGGTTCTTTCAACTTTGAATCTCCAGATCTAATAATCACAACCACAATTGTTACATCTCTCGTTCTCCTCTTCTTGTCCAGTGCCCGATTTCAATATCTTCCTCAGCAGAATATCTTATTCTCCCTTTTTGTTCCCCTCCTTTCCTTTCTTCTCCTTCTTCTTCTTCTTCTTCTTACTATCACTTGATCATTATCATCGTCACACACACACACACACACACACACACACACAAACGCACACACAGTCTGCTACTACTACTACTACTACTACTACGAGTATCACCCCACCTTGTAACCCAAGCGACCTCAGGAGCAAAACCTTCGACGTGATCTTTTTCTCTGTGTGTGCAGTTTATTTAGTGAAATCATGTCTGCTTTTGGTAAACTACCTCCCTCCCCGAATTTGACTAAGTTTACTACTTACTTCTCGCTAGACAATGTACACAGCATTAACTATGTCGGGATATCACCACCACCACCAGCATCAGCAGCAGCAGCACTTACCGCTCCAAGTTCCTTTTGGGGACAAAGAGAGGGAAATAGCAGTTTCTGACCCCTAGTTTCTTTATCTCACCATCGAAATACTGTAAACGTGCATCAGATAATGCTTCATCAGTCACTGTAGTACACAATTCGAACATATCACTCGTACTGAGGTAGTACGTATCGAAGTACTAACATATAGGTGGTCCTCTATCAAGTAGATTAGTAGTTGTACAATGAGAAATCAACTGTATCAACCAACCTGTGAAATTGCCTCCCAGATATTATATGCCCAGGGACGTAAAACGTAGCATCCAGACACATCATATCTTTCCAGCATTCCCTAGTGATCAGTGATCAATACTCATTATCATGTATTAATATGCTTCTCTCAATTATCATAATCATGAAGTAGTCGTAGTAGTAGTTGTTGCCGTGGTTGTAGTAGCTCTAGCTGTTGTAGTTGTAGTTTTACCGATTTGAAGATGCACTGCGAGTACCACTTGAAAGGGTCCTCCTTCTTTGAAACCTGATAGTTATATTATTAGTGCTGTAATTGCCCTGGTGAATGAATGAAATCATTCCGTTTCATCACCTGTCACCTCAACACCAAAGTCACTCTCATCATCATCATCATCACCATCATCATTATCATCATCGTCTTCATCTTGTGACCGTGATGCCTTCCTGGTTTCCTTTTTTTTCTTGATTCTTCTTTTTCTGTTTTCCTTTCTTTGCCCCTCCCCCTTTCTTTTGAGAAGCGGGTTTTCCCTTCTCATTTTTTCCAGCAGAAGCTGCCGCCTCTTTTGCCAACTTTGGAATTTATATTGTTCAACAAGATGAACGGTATGAGAACTAAAGTGACAACGGTATAGGGATGATTTCATGGAACTAGGGGGGGGGGAAGAATTCCAAATCAAGGGCTGGGAAGCATTATGATTATCCCAAGATGTTCACTCCTACTGCTTCTACCTCTTCAAAATCCATCTCAGTGCAAGCTCCTCCAAAGTGCTCGATATATCTACAGACAACCACAAACGCCATGATGAAAATGACGATACCAAAATTTTATCGGCGGCTTAGCATTGATACTTTATTAGATCCGATGTTTTCAGAGTCCATGTGGCTGTGTTCCCCTTCTCTCCGACAGGGTGCACGCTGAATATAAAATATTTATCATTTGTATATTTGCAAATACATTTACATTTATGTATTTGGTGAGACTGTCACGACTTCTTAGAGGTTAATGGCCACCTACACTGACAACATACCTGATGGGATTCTCTCCTTTGAATTCAGCGTCAAGTAGGACTGTAACAGGAGTGTCGGATGGAATGTTTCCATACGCCAAAGGAGTCAAGCATCCTTAAGAAGAAATGACGATGATCAACAATTGGTCGATGGAACGATGATGATGATCATCAGGGTCGTCAATACATGTTCAAATTGTTTCATCTGCTGCTTCATCCATCCAATTATATAATCTATTAATATACTTAGTGGCTACTACAACTACTACGAACCCTTTTCACATCCAATAACTTTCTTGCTGTCCCTGGCAAAGCGCAATTCTTTCTTTGCACCCTACATTAAAAATTCGGATGATAGAAGCTCATTAAAATTTTCAAATATGATTCCCATACCACTTTTTTCTTCAAGGCTTTTGTATCGACTGTGCGGTCACTCTTGACTACACACAACCAATACTTGCTCGCCTTATCTGTCAAGAACATGTTTAATATGTTAGTACTTGCGTCATTCAGATATCAAATCGTCCTTCGGGCTGCAACCTTTGAAAAGTAAATTTTTGGCAATTGAGTCTTTAGCAGCTGGGACTGCTTCCACCTAGCGAATGGACATAATCACATCTATTTAATTCAATTAACTATCACTGCAGCACCTGGGCCTCGCTTGTTGCAACAGCTTCGTGAGACACTTCAGCTGAAAGGGAGACTCCGAGATCCTTGAGTAAGACCTTGAGCTCCTCTCGCGTCGATGGGGCTTTCTTTGCCATCTCTAAGGACTTGATTCTGCAGAGCTGTTGCGTGCAATTGGGTAGTGTGGGTGGGGCTACGGCAGATGCACCGTCGAAGTTTGACGAAGTCCTACTGCGAAATATATTGGTAAAGTTGAGATATTCGGAAATACCTTATATTTTCATCCTGCGACTTAGCAACAATGGCAATATGTCTCGAAAAATACGAATCCAAACTCAAGTTGCCGGAGCACGTGCTGGAGATTTCTCAAAAGCCTTCTCAGAATTTTTGACGCCCTTGGTTTATTGCTGGTTATTTTAAGCCTTTTTCGCTAATATTGAGTTGTCGCAACCAAATTGGGTGGCCTCTCACAGGTTGATGTTACGTTGTAATGTTGCATTAAATCCACAACACAATCCTCACGTATGTGTGTATGTGTATGTGTATGTGTATGCGTATGTGTGTATGTCTGTGTGTGTGTGTGTGTGTGTGTGTGTGTGTGTGTGTGTATGTGTGTGTGTGTGTGTGTGTGTGTGTGAGAAGTTCAGATTGAACTGTGAGTATGATTATGGTGTTAATTGTACCATAAATTCTGGAAAACTAAATCAACAGGCTAGAACATTGAAACGCAATGGCGTCCTCGTCATCACCATCATCATCGTTACGATCCCAATCCCCACCTGAAGAAAATAAACTGCCCAAGATCAAACTATATACAACCACCGCGGTAAAGTTTTAATTTACCATTACATTTATATTTATCTTATTGTACAATTTTAATTATTACCACTATCATCAGGAGCGCCAGAAAATAGATCAGATGGCGGATCTGTACTCTTTGATAAAAACAGTCGATCATTTAGAGACCGCGTACACAAGAGATGCGGTATCAGAAGAGAAATATACTGATGCTTGCAAGAAGTTAATTTCTAAGTTTAAGACACTGAAAGCAGCGTGTTCGCAACTAGTTCCTAATATCGATAAGTTTATTACGGAATATCATATGGATTGCAAAGCTGCGGGAAATCGACTTCTTAGGGTAATAATAAGTTACATGAAACATTGATATGGTAAATTTGAAGGCATTCAGACATTAGCAAACACATTACGCAATTGTATTAGGTCGGAGTTCCTGCAACTGTGGAATACGGCAGTGCTACGTCAAAAGATAAGGAAGCCAATGATCAGAAGGTAATTCTCAGAAACATTCGAGCTGTTGCATCGTAACATGGAAATGCATCCATATTGAGCATCTGATGTGTTCATATTAGTACGTATTTGAAGCTGTACAAACATACATTACGACTCTGAACGGCTTGGAGCTAGACATGCGTGACGTAGACCAGGTTCGGTCAATCAAAGGATACCATAACTTTAATACTTACTGGGATACTGTGTCCGTAGTTACATCCGAATTTGAGCAATTTAATGGCAAGTCTGAACAAAGTTAAGAAACTTTCAGAGGATCATTTAGCAAAAGTGAAGGTTTGATTGCTGCGACTTTGAGGGGCATGTATGCTAACGTATCGTTCCTATAATCAAGGTTAAAGAGTGGTTGGTGAAGTTGAATGAGAAACCCGCAAGCTACCGTCTCACGGACGATGAATTACGCCAGGTGATGATATCAATCATATTTTTGAGATCATACTGAATGTCTATTTCTTCCAGATGACTTTCGAACTCCAAACAGCTTATGATAACTGGTATAGGACGATTTAATGATATCCTCACAAAGAGACTGTTTGTGTTCGATGTATAGTAATGAGGCAGGATATAAGTTTGAACATATAGTAAGATGTGAGAAAGGTGCGATTGGCTGATGTGGAACACTGTGTACGGCGTAAATTAAATACGATTACATATGCTGCTACGCACATGTATGTCTCTAGCTAGCTAGGCAATCTAGATATGTGCAATTATACAATGTTAGTTTCAAAATCCTACATTCTGCACACGCGTATGTCTATTATGCGCGAACATGCAACTTTTGACTTTCTGATGGTGCGGGCCACCACAAATTCTAGAAACTCAAGCTAAGCTAGTAAGCAAAGCGGTCTATCTTATGAACGGTTATTGATGCCCGAGCTAGCGAGCCTACTCAGTAGCCGACCTAGCTACTCTAGCTACACAGCATGCTATATAGCGTATAGCGTAGCATGTCTAGAAATATGTGCCTGTTCGTTATTCGTTCTAGCGTCATGTTAGATAAGTCTAGAAGTGAACACTGCGCCTGCATAGCGTGTCTGTAGATGTCATGGATGCATGTAGACTTTGTGAGTGTGTGGCGGTGCGCATTGCGAATTTTCACCGTTGTGCTTCTGATTGGTCCCCTCAATCATCAATTATTTATCAATGCATAGCAAGTAAACATCATTTCTCCCCAATCTGACAATGTTGATGGCAATAATGATTTATGTAGATCTATAGAGATGTAGTTCGTTTGTGCATTCAGCTTGATTGGTTTTCGATTTTTGCTTTCACATCCTCTGCGTTGTTACTTTTCTCTTTCTCATTTTCTTCGGTCTCCATTTTTCCTGAAGTATCTTCACCGCCATTCACAATATTCGAGTTGGAAGAAGAAGAAACAGCCATGGTCATCTTTCTTCCAGGTTCCTTCCCTTCCTTCTCATTGTCTTCGTTTTCAATATTTTGTTCTTTCTCGTCGACCATATTTTCCGTTGGAGAGTTTGTATTTTGGGCAGTAACCGCAATCTTTTCATCTTCATCTTTTTTGTCCTGGTCTCCAATCTTCGTGGTGGTGGAAGAGTGTGAAGTGTTTTTTGAGTGGTGTGGAGACTTGATGTTGGCTGATCCGAATGGCACATTTGGCGTCCTGGGCAAGTTTTCATTGTTTTATCAAAAGATCAAGGAAAAGTGAGAGAAGACAGGAGAATGGCGCACAAAGCTCTAAAATCGGTCTACTTCATCATGCATGTGAAGGAAATATCATTATCCAAACATGATGAAGTGTGAAGTGATACGGTGTAATATAACCGTCCGTTGCCACAGTCGAGTGTGTAGCTTTCGCTCTGGTGGTGCACACCCTCGACTCGAGCCATCACGCCTTTATTCAGGACCATTTCCCCCTTTTTAAACTTCGGGTCGACTGGCGTCGAAGTCTCTGCATCTCTTGCTTTCACTGCCGATGTAGGGCTACCTGTTTCGCCATTATTAGCTGTGGAAGTACCAGCAGCAGGAATATCATCAGTATGCCCTTCTTCATTTGTCACTTGCATCTTCCCTTCATCTACATCTTTGCTATTCTCTGTCTGTTCCCCCTTTTCTTTCTTGATAGGGTTGCTCGGATCAGAATTGACTAATTTTGAAGATGGTGGCTGCTGTTTTTCTTGTTGCAACGGTGATTGTGGAAGTCGCGCCGAAGGAGACTTTTCTCTCTGGCTCATCATCTTCTCGTTGTACTGATTTGTAACAGGGGTAAACACAGAAACAGTCAACTCAAATTTCCGCTACAAATATGGGACGGGATGGTGTAATCAAGATGTAACTTTTACAATATTCTATGCTTTCGAGCTATCGCCGATTTATTACATCGTTTTCCTCTGTGAGCTGTTTCAATTCTCTGCTAAGTTCCTGCAACCGTTCTTTCAGTTCATCTCTCTGTTCTCTGAGCTGTGGTAATAGGAAAAACTTCATAATGTGGAAATGGTTACATGCTTATGATAATGAGATTCGCTGTCCTTTTCCTTCACTCAGCTAACGGAAGTCATCTGTTCATTTCTGTTCTACTACTGGTAGTAGCAGCATTTAGCGACAGTGGTTGTAATACCTTTCGTTTCTTCACTTGTGCTGCTTTCGCCTTTTTCTTGCGCAATTCGAGTTTGTTTTTAAGTTTACTTTGAAGATTTCTCTGTTTTTGATACAGTAGCAGCAACAGTAGTAGTCGTAGTAGTCGTAGTGAAACACAATTGTTGAAACAAAAGCAATTGAAACTAGGTACAGAGAGACCACAAGACACTATGGCAGATTGATCTGCCTTATTTGATCTGCCTTATTTACTTAGTTCCAGTTGAGAAAAAAGAGGAGAAAAAGGAAAAGAGGGCGAGGAACCATCAAAACAATAAGCACAAACTGCAAGAAATTTATGCTCCCACTACTTCCTGCCTTACTACTAATGCTACTCTATTACCATCTCAGATATCCCCCCCCCTCCCCCAATCTCTTCCTCAAACTCTTCCATCCCGACACGATGGGGAGAACTATGAGGAGAATCATCAATATCTATCTTATTAGTATGATTCTTGCTGCTGATATTTTGCTGCTGCATCTCTGTTCCCGGCGTTACCCTTTCCTGAAACAAACAATCTGCATGTTAAAGGGTTTTACATGGAGGAAGGAAATTTGATGAGAGAATAATGGTGGCGGCGCTGAGGATAGAGCCAATGATGACAATGATGATGATGATGATGATGATGATGATGCCCCATGATGACAATAATGTGTCAATTAATTACACAAATGCTTGAAAATGAAGGTACAGTACAAGTTGAATATGCGTGTATTACACCTTAGCTCGTTTTTTCTCGCCACCAGATTTTTGCTTCTTCCTCTTTTTCTGAAGCGCTGTTGGCATCGTTGTTGTCTTAGACGTAAGGCCCATCTTTCGCTTCCGTTTTGTGCTGCTGTATTCATTCTTCTCATCCTTGGCATTTACGATACTGGTAATTTTTTGTTTTCCATTCCTCTTTCTTCTTTTGCTCTTCTCACCGCTGCTGCTGCTGCTACTATTTGTCGCTGGGCCGGTCGATTGGCGTCTTCGTTTCTTCTTGTTTTCGTCATTATGGCTGTCATATTTCCTCCCTTCGTGGTTATCTCTAGCGATGCTATTCTTTTCCCGCTTTTTCTTCTTCTTCTTCTTGGGTTTAATGTGAACGCCGTCATCACCATCATTATCATCCTCCTCCTCGTCATAGTCACGATCTTGTTCGTTTGCTTCTTCACGGTGACGATCATCATCCTCAACATCGTCATCCTCTTCATCATCATCCTCCGCATCTACTTCAGCGAGACTTTTTAAACGTCGTCCTTTCCTAGCGTGACCTTCATCATTGTCAACGTCATTATCAAAAGGTCGTTTTTCTTGTTCATCTTGTTCTGTTGCAACAGCTACTGACTCAGTTGCTTGCTCAGACTCTTTCTTTCCGTTTATCTTCTTGTCGCCCTTCACCAGCTTTTTATTCATCTTCTTCGGTACTTCAGATGTTTTAGCCATGCTAGAATCTTCTATTTCTTCCTCTTCATTCCCATCCGCATTATTATCATCATCATCTTTGTCATCTCCATCCTCCTCTGTCTGTTTATGATCTTGTTCTTTATTTACATCGTTCTGATCTCCATCGTCGCTGTCTTCTTCACTATCATCATCATCTTCGTCACTGGAAGAGGCAGACGGTCCCTAAGTAATTATCATGCAGTTTTGTTACTGTAATAAATTATCATATCATTATCAGCTACATTGAATGCCAACGTCACCAATATCGCCATCACTAGTTAGCAGTCAGCAACATCAAATGCATATTTCTCGTGACTCAGAACTTACAGCAGCTTCTTTATATTCGTCTTCAACTTTTTTTCCATCTCTGATAAATGATTCTGCTTCCCTGACTGAAGACTGTACTTCTTTGTTTTTCTTATATTTTTCCGCCTTTTTGCAATTCCTGATCATAACGATGATGTTAATGATGATGGATTAGTGCTTGATGTTACGTATCAATGATGCAGAGGCTTCTTCATCACATTAAGATAACAGAGACTTTGTAAATTATAATTTAAAGGAGGAGAATGAGTACTAAAGAATTTCATAAAATGGAATGCAGTCGGCAAACTTGATTTGTTTAGTATGTGCATCAATGGTTCTTTGACAGTTTAAGTTGTATTGCTGGAAGAGGTTACTACCAAGGACGTAAATCCCTAGGAGTCGGCCACGCTACACTTCCGTCAGGGTCAAAGAATCGGACCTATAGTTGTATTATACTTGTCATATATCTTGAGCACAACTTGAAGTTAGGAGTTGCACATCCATTCAAATGCAATTCTAATCATGGTAAGTGCTAGCTATCGGGAATCAATAACGTACAACAACAACAACAACAACATAAAATTGTAATAAATGATACGATCAGGATGCCACATAACTACGCTTAATAGTGTTACAAAAGCAACAGCTGCACAACCATGATGGCACGTTTGTCTCTCGGTCGAGCTTGCTTATGTTCTGCAGTAGCCATGTGTAAAGGGAATACGACGGAAGGCCACCTGATATTATATCCTCATTATTTTTTATCAACACCAGAGAACTCTCTAGCAAAGAAACCCAAACACGGAGAGTTTTTTCACGCGACATGAATCATGTCACAAGAACTAGAATTGAGTGTCGAGTTTATATATTTATAGCTGCTTCTTCGTATGCCTGTGATTTTTAACAATTCTAGCGACCAGCTCTACTATTTTCAAGTTCGCTTGTATCAATGAGGACAATATATGTTGACGTGTGAGATGTGTGACAGATAATCAATAATATACGCGCGTGTGCTGGTTGAAATTTTTGTTACCAAGGATAATCGCCATATCTGACCCAGACAACATCATTAACTTTGTAGCTTGAAGAAGACATTGCGGAAAGCAATTCCAACTATATGAACAGCTTGAATCAAGGTGGAAGAAAGTAGCAGTGTACAGCAATCTTATGAGACAAAGATAATGATAACCAGGGAAGAATATGTTCGTGCGTGGATCGTTGCTGGAGTAATAGTTGAAGTTACAAGAATCAAGCTGCTATTTGCTCACTTTCTTTTTGCAAAAGATGGGTCTTCTCCTCCTCCTCTTCTTCTCCTTCTTCTTCCTCTTTTTCTTTCTCTT
>ADNK01003239.1:0-27500 GCA_000320545.1 Bigelowiella natans CCMP2755 | reverse complement strand
AAAATGAAGGATGTGTGTGACTCGCATCGTATGTAACGCGAGTGGCATGCAGCTATGCGCTTTATTGAGATGCTGGATGAGTAATATAGAGGACGTCGGGGAGCGTGTACGTAATGGACGCACGGCAATCTATAAATCTGCTATATATGTGACATATGTAGCTTAGTCCATGTTACTTATCGTTAGGATATTAGTTTTAGTGTTTCTGCCTACTACTGATGCTTTTTTTTATGGCACAGCGGCTGCACGCGTGATTGCCGGTCAATATTGATAGATTGATTTTTTATTATGTCTGTAGTAATGATATATGCTAGCGAAAAGTCATAGCGTTGTATTCGCGGCGGATAAGGGCTATCGAATGTCCGCCTTTGATCATGCGACTGCATGTGCACAGCTGCTATGTATAGGCCATGCAAATGAAGCAAGCGTAGCAGGTCCTGTGTCTGCCACACCACATGCAAAAACTGAAAGCTTCAATCAAAAGATGCAATAATCGACAACATGTTACGATTGATTTAAGCGCAGCACACGCGAGACGAAATGCGTGCAAGCGCGAGAAGCGTTGCACCCGTGATGTTGTGCATTTATTATGATCACAGCATAGTAGTAGTCACGCCAGTCGACGGCCATGTGAAGACACAGCACCACACAAACTGAATCCCAGCAATCGAGAGCACTTTTCCTTGCAGCTCGGGTAAAATTGATAAGGCACTCGACCTCCCCCTGGAGGGGACTTACCCCACCTGAACGACATCATTTTATGCAAAACCGAGGAGGAAGAAGAGGATTACTACATGCAAAAGTCAGTCTTCAAACTTACATTCCACTACCATGCTTCCGCAAGGGAGACTGGGCACAATGACAGCTTTGAAGCAGCGTTGAGGAGCTTCGGAGCGCAGCAATCCCCAAAACCACTAGGAGGCATTCTGCTCAGTGGCTTTTTCATTCCTTCCACAAATGTCAGGCTTCTTAGCAAGCAATCGGGACTACGGCTTATATTTTTATTCATCAACGTCTTTCTGAATCACACATACCTCCTTCTCGAGCAGCAGCTTCGTCCCACACACTTTGAAGAGAGCTCTGCTCCTTTCTAAAATTCGTCACAGTGGCACTCTGCCACATTGCCTTGGTGAGATTCCGCGACAGTTGTCGCTGCTCCTCTCGAGCGACAGCAATCCTGTCGTCTAAGATTTCTTCGCTGATAAGAATATGAAAGTGAAATCAGGTACTATAGATCTCAAGGAAAAAATGCACCGAAGTATACTTTGGAAATACCCCGATTCCTCCTTCCATTCTCTGATCTGAGCTCCCAAACGCTGTATACGTTTCATTTCCTCCTGGTAGTGTTGGCTTTGATAGTTAAGGGTAAGCACGGGGTCTACCCACCCCTCTACGTGCCATCGTCCACCAATATTCCCTGAAAACGCCTTATAATAGCACCGATGTTAACTACATTGCATTGTTATTAGGTAGGTTTAAATGGAACAATGACGCATCATCTACCTTCAAGAAGACTTTTTCACCGCTTTTCGGGTCCACGCATAGAAGCACTCCAAACATCTTCCCGATGTTATCTAGCAGCGAGTCAGTACCAAGGTTCTGATCCCTCTCTGGAAGAACAACACACCCATTCTGTGTGAGAGACTTGCTGTGCACATAATATGTTTTGAAGCATGCTTCCTTCCCCCATGGAGCATGGTGCATAGGTGTGTGAATTATATGTGTGTACATATATATATATATATATATATATATGTATACATATATTTGTATATATTTGTGGACAGAATGAAATTACCACTCTTAGATACATCAAAATCCACACAGCCTTCAACCTCGATGTTTTTCTGATCATGTGAGATATTCGAGCAGCAGTCAGAAGAAATAATATATCTTCTCTCACTGTACATCATGTCTCACGGACCAGTATCCGAACGCAGGCCTCTCGTGCTTCCGGCGAGGACAAAATTGCATGCGAACACCCGCATGTGCTGATGATTTAGTGCATCAGAGAATGAGCTTGCTTGGCTGTACTCATAGCTTTTCTTTGAAAGCGGGGCTGCACAATGGGTGAGATAGATGATGCACATACTACCTGCAGAATCCTTGGTATTGTAATTCTTCCTCTTCAAAAGGTCGTTCTCGGACCTTTGTTGCTACTCTGGACAACCGTGGTTCTGCTGGAATTTCACTGCCATACTGGAAAATAATACAACTTTTCTTTAAGCGAGCAAATCTCACCGGGGTCATCGTCAGGCTCGCAGTCAGCCTAACATTCGAGTAACGTTGATAGCTCTTTTGCATCATCCCAAGGGCAAGGAGAGCGAAAATGGGTATTGAGATCCAATGCCTGACCATCCATAGCTTTTTCCTCCCCCCCATAGATGTTTCAGCATATCATGGCAGCTTGGTGGGGTTGAATAGTTTTGGGCGAGGCAGGTGCTGTTGCTAAGGAGTATAGATGATCATTAGTCATTGCAGGAGGCATGGAAGCCAGCAGTAGCAGTAGCAGCAGTAGTACCCCTCTTCACGTATCCATCACATCGGTCGAACAAGGAGAAGACATTCATCCACGTAGCATGCTCCTCTGTGCAGTAAATCATGATACATGTATCCAACCGACGTACGTAGCCGGCCATTGTTGTCCCTCCACAATGTGCCAAAACCTCGGTTTTATCCCAAAAACGGTTGCGACACGCCAAAAATACTCCTAAATCGCCTCCAAATCTCCGTTGTGCACCATGTCCCGTCGTCGATTTCCCCTCCTTCAGATCTCAAAAATTCCGGGTAATGCCGGGATTAAGTAGCGAATAACCGTTATTGACGTTAGTGCATCAGTTATTGCCCGCGGCGTGGCGCCTCCTCCCTCCTCAAAGTACCTTACAGAGAGTTCGCGGCTGCGGATAACGATGACAACCAACTACGATCATATCAAGGGCGTCATCAAGGCTGCCAAGATACGATGGCTTACGGTAAAAATGAGGCCCGCTTTTCCTTAGTATGAGAGACTTAATGTGCGGCAAGAAAAAAGGAAGGTGTTGATGTAGTACTGCAAATCTTGTTGATTTAGTACTGCAAATCTTTAGGTTCAAGAAAGTGTAGATATCCTCGCAAATTATACGGAACATGGATTCCCTCTTAGCTACCAGCCCGCTCAACGGCCGAGCCCATCCGGAAGCGTGTTTCTTTATGATGGAAGGACAGCTCCTGATTGGTATGAAGATGGTTATAGGTACGTACTACTGCTACCACTACTACTACTACTACTACTACTTCTTCTTCTTCTACTCTCAATTCATAGTGATACATAATAATTGATTTGTTCATTATTTACATATCAATCTATCATTAATCTCCTTTCTCTCTCTCTCTCTCTCTCTCTCTCTCTCTATCTCTCTCCCTCTAATGTGATTCCTGCATGTGTGTGTGTGTGTGTGTGTGTGTGTGTGTGTCGTACTTATCTGCGAGTACTCACTGGCTAGTTATCTAGGTGTGCGGAACTCCCGCATACCCAGCCAAAGCATTTTGATAATCCGAACGTTGTCTTTTTCTTCTTATTTAAAAAGTAGCAAAACTGTAAGATTGTTAATTGCTATGCCTTTTCCTATCATCAGATGGAAGAATTCCGGACCCGGGGATTTCACATCGATTAAAGTGAATGGTAGTACTACCAATGATTGAGCGCTTTTTCCCTGTGCAATGCATTAACTGCTGTCCTCCTCGTCCTCCCTGCTACTACTACTAGGTATTGGTAGTCTCTCGTGTGCTGAGAATCTTCACACTCTCGGATTCAGGAGGTTCTACTACTACAACAACAACAACAACAACTACTGCTACTTTCTAATGTCCTTTCTCTAATCAACAGTTTGCCAGACGTAAGCTTGCTTTGTAATGATGTATATTTATTTACAAATTATAAAATATTTATATACATATATATATATATATATATATTTTTTTTTATATGTGTGTGTGTTTGGTCTTCATCCTCTCATCAGACGAGGCTACTGGCTTGCGCAACGACCGCATATTATTCTTGTTCACTACCTCTCCGCTTCGTCGGTGGCTTCCAACAGCGACTCCACTGACTTTTCAGCCGAGGATCACCATAGGTTATCATTGTGCTGCCAGCACTCTTTGCGTCGTCATCGTCGTCGTCTTGTGAATCATCTTGCCATCGCTTGAGAAGTAGTTGATGTTAGTGTTACAACGGCAACAAGTCTCGTTGTTTTGTGCTCTCCTGCGAGGGGGGGAGGAGAAGTGAGTATTGAGGTGAAAAGTGGATATGATAACTTCTGCACATATAGGCAACAACAACAACAACAACGCCTTGGTGCGACTGCTACGACGCGCTCCAGATTCGACAACAATAGCAGCCAGGTGGTGGTGGTGGTGGCAACACATAGCACACCTTACTCTTTTATCAATATCGTAGAAGAATCACAAATCATCGCATTATTCTCGCAAGAAGATGAGAGTGTAGGATGTGATGTGCATGTTTTCCGCATCATATTTCAGCAACAACAGCCAAATTTTCATCAAATCGAAGGAATGAGGATGACGGGCCATCGCTCTATGGTAATGTTGTGTGTGTGTGTGTGTGTGTGTGTGTGTGTGTGCAAGCACGAGCGATTGTTCGATACGGCAGCAGCATCATGCTTGATATTCTCACCAAGTAGTCGCACGGTTGGTTGGTTGGTTGGTTGATTGATGGATTGTTTGTTTGTTTGCAGCAGCAGCAGCAGCAAGGAACATCCAACGGCATGATGATGCAGCGAGTGGGCGGGGTTGGAGTAGGAGGAGGGGCAGGAGCAATGGGGGGGGGGGTCTACGACGGTGGTATTGGAGGAGGAGCAGGAGCAATGGGAGGTGCTGCTGCCTCCAGCAATACTGCATTCATTATGTCGGGGATGGCTGGACGCGGTGGGAGCGGTCCTGGGGGGGGAGACACCAAGATCAACATGCACGAAGATAAGAACGCCAAACGGAAAGCGAGGAAGGCTGAAGTTGCTCGGGCTTGCCGACGAAGAAAGAAGGCCTATATCCAGAGTTTGGAGGAAAAGGCTTCTCTATTGCAGCAGAAGCTTCAAACCATGGTGACTATAGTAGTAGTAGTAGTAGTACTAGTAGTAGTTCCAATGATAAATAGTAAATTAATAATACGCGATCGAGTAGCAGTTTATTTTTGAAACCCCCTCCTCCTCCTCCCCCCTCCCCCCTCCTCCTCCAAATGACTACTACGACAGGCCAAATCTCAAAATGGTGAAGCATCACATCGGAAAGACCAACATCAACTGGTGATTCCTTATCAAATATGTGTGTATTATTTAGTGCTATCGATAGCGAGTAGGTCGGGGTGAAGGTTGTCAAAGAGTGGATGGATGATCATGATGAAGGGGGGGGGGGGGGAGGAGAGTGCAATACGCTTTTTACCTTTCTTACTCCACACATACATTCTGTCTTTGTAATTTACAGGTGCAATTGATTCGAAATGCGATCAATGATGGCCAACAAGACCGCGAAATTCAGCAACTTATACAGGTAGGTTTGGGGGTAAAAGTAGTGGTAGTAGTAGTAGTAGGAGGAGGAGGAGGAGGAGGAGGAGGAGTGGCGTCGTTGTTAAAGTAGTACTACCTCATAATACAGAAAATCATGGATTATGATGTCATCATCGTGGAAACCATTGATTGTGTTATTATTAGCGGTTTGTGGGGAACTCTCGCAAGAGGCAAAGGACCGATTCCAACTCTAGCATCCAAAACGTAATATATATATTCACACATATGTATATTATATATATATATATATATATATATATATATATTGTAATTTACATATTTATATAATTTCAGCTTGTACGTGCCGTCTCTCCCGGTGATGAGGCCAAGTTCTGTTTGTGGAGTCTGGTAGTAACAGTGTAGTAGTAGTAGCAGTAGTAGAAAGTAGTGGTAGTAGCAGTTAATATGTAGATGCTTATATGATGATGATGATTATGATGATGATGATGATGATGATGATGATGGGGTGGAGGAAATGGTGAGCAGGTTATGATGGCAAATACACACCACCACCTTTGACGTTGCTCGAATAATAGATTGATATATGATGAAAGGATCAGGCTTCGAGCTCATTGCGTGTTGGAGAAGGAGGATTGTACGGAAACCTCATAAATCAGAAACTCAAGCTCAGCCCGCAACAGGTAAAGGGGAGGGGGTATATAGTGACTTAGAGGGGGGGGGGGGGTACTAGAATAGCACTTATAACGCTGAATGATTAGAAGGACCATCATCATCATCATCATCATCATTACGGGTGAACATCACCTTCTTAGGTCGATGCACTCCTCGAAAAAGAGACGCTTGCTCGCCGCTGTCCTAGTTAATTTTGTTATTCTGTTAAATCTCGCCTCCTCCTCCTCCTCCTCCTCCTCCTCCTCCTCCTTCTCCTCCTCCTCCTTCTCCTCCTCCTAAAAGCACTCTTTCCATATCTTAGCACATCATCATTGTCATCATCATCCATCATCATCATCATCAGAGGCAAATATCTTGCTCTTCCACCCGCTTTGTTACTCCATTGTGGATGTGATGATCTATTACTGTTTTCAGCTTTTACTTATCATTACTACTACCACTATTATTATTATTATTATTATTATTATTATTTATTGAAATTGTTGTTGATGTTGTTGTTATTGTTGTTGTCGCCACAAAAGGAATTCGTTGTCCAAGGTGATGGAGGCTATTGGAAAGCTGCGCAGCTTGATAGAGGATCATTTGGAAGACAGGCACCAAGTTCTCGATCAATGCCTGAGGGTACTTACTATGTACGCATGTATGTGCTTGTTGGGTGCGTGTTTGTAGCGTGCATAGCTGTAGCGATTCGCACGTACTCCTCGTAGTAGTGGTAGGAGGAGGCCATTCATCAATGATTATTTGCGAATTATCTACGCACCAATGTTTCCTTCGTTTTGCTTCTAGTGGTAGTAGTGGTAGTGGGGGTGGGGGTGGTTGTGGTGGTAGCGCCCATAGTGCCTGATGTAAGAACGCTTTTCCCTCCCTTCTTCTCCCCCGCTACTTCTCTGTTCTTTCATTCTGTCAGTTGCTGTCCCCAAAGCAAGCTGCTACTCTAGTAACATGGCTCCAGGACAACCCGCAGAGGTGTGTGAGTGAGAGGGAGAGAGAGAGGGAGAGAGAGGGAGAGCGTGTGTGTATGTGTATGTGTGTCCTCCTCTTCCTCCACATGAGCAATACTATGTTTCGGAATACGATTCGCGCTTCGGCCACCCATCATCATCATCGTCGTCATCATCATCATCATCATCATCATAATATTGGTTATTATGACTTACTACTGAACCTTTCTTTTAGCATGAAGCCTGTGCTCGCCGACTGGAATTCGGTTGTCGCAGCAGCCGTGAAAACAACTCCTCCAAACAATCATCAAGCTGCTTCCATTTCGACTACCAACATGGCAGAGGTAGTAGTAGTAGGAGGAGGAGGAGGAGGAGGAGGAGGAGGAGTAAGGGCGACGATTATGGTGGGGAGGAGGGGGAAGGGGAGGAGACACAAAATAATGATGGAACGATGATTATGATGATTATCGACAAAATAAGCACATGCAATGCAACGCGACGCAACGTACGGCTTTTTTGATGGAGGAAGTTGCTGCTATCATTATGATGTCGCTTTGGTTTGACTTCGCTCGTTCTCGTCGTCGTTGTGTTTATTAATAGCACCAATCAAATGAAGAGAAGGGCAATTCAGCAGCAACGAGTGGGGGGGGGTTTGCAGGCCTGAATCCGCTTAATCTTACACCGGTAGATATATTATAATACTCTTATTTTACTAAAGACACCATATTTCATCATCATCTTCTTCTTCTTCTTCTTTTTCTTCTCCGGAGGGTGATAGTAGTAGTAGTAGTAGTGAAATGATGTTTGGTCATTTTTACAAATTGAAGATGGCAACAAACATTGATAAGAGGACTGTACGTATGTGTTGGTAGAATCTTGGCCCTTTGTCGTCGTCAGAGGACGCAGATTTAAGTGCCATCGGTGATATGCCTGGTGGAACGAGCACTGTAGGAGACCACTCGCTTCTCTCTCTCAAATAGCATCACGGACGACGGCAAGGCAATCAATCATCGTAAGTGCTATTATACATTTTTATAAAGAATTTTCCATTGGTATTTCCCCCAAATGAAAGCAGTCTCTGAGGAGACCTGCCATTGCATCTGGATTGACGTGAAATACACTGTATCGTAGCGGACAAAGCACCACCACGGCAGCATCTTAATTCTGGCTTAATTCCCTGACAACTGCAATACAGACATACCGCATCGAGGTTTACAATCAGTTGTTTATTTTCACGGACCCCGCGCACATGTATCAAATAAAATTCAATGCAGTTCTCACATGTTCAAACTCTTTATTAAAACGTGCGCGAAGAGGTGCGATCAATCGCATTTACGATGCAATCATTCGCGCGTGCGTGCATCGCACACATCTCTAGCTAGATCTGGACATCCACGCTTTGCGCGAACTAAATGATGCATGTCTAGATGTGCCTAGCCGCTAGCTCTAGCGCTGCATTGCACAGCTATGCATATTAGGATAACCATTGAACAAATAAACTTAATTTGATTGATTACATCCGTCTTACATGCTAGCATGCTAGCATGGCCCACAGCAGGCTACGACATCATGATCGACATGCGCGCGCACATCTAGACGACATGCATCGTGCTAGCGAAGGCTGCATGCTAGCATGCTGCAGCTGCGCATGCGTCCGGATGATCATCATGGAAATCAACAATCTGCTTGACATTCGCAATGACAATGACAATTACTTTGTGATAAGCATCTGCATCTCAAAGCGCATATTACTAGATTAATCGCAATGAATATAATATATGTGACGCTATTTCCCGTGCTGTTCTCACGTCCATCTGCCTGCTCTCAAATGATTCCTGACGATTACAATTCGTCTTTCTCAGGATCCTCTGCGGAAGATTCGTCACTGGAACCTGAAGAAGATGATGAGGGAGGAGTATCTTCATCAGCATTAGCACCATCTGTTGCTGTATCATCGCCGTCCGCAGTGTTGGGAGCGGCGGGATCGTCAGCAGTAGCGTTTGCTTCTTTGCTCTTGTCCGCATTCTTCGCTTTTGCAGTATTTTTCTTCTTTGGGACGCCCTGGCAACAATAGCGAAGGTTGGTGTTGGTGTCACGATAATAGCCTCATTGCTTATTTCAATATATATATATATATATATATATATAATATGTGTGTGTGTGTTTGTGTGTTTGTGTGTGTTGGCATTTATGCACACATAGTAAGAAAGAAAGAAAGAGAGAGAGTGGGAGGGAGAGAGGAAGAATGCTTGCCGGTACTATACTACTACTACTACTACTACTACTACTACTACACTACCACCTTGTAACATGGGTAGGCTAACAAGGTGTCCTTTGTTGCTGAATACACGCATCCTTTCTCCGCCTTTGAATAACTGCACTTTGACTTCCCGTAAAGCGCGTATCGAGTGTTATTCGTCTTCATGAGTATACCACATCATCAAACCAACAGAAGAACGATGCAAGGAGAGGGGTTAGTCGTGAGGAGCGTCCTGCTGGCAAATGATTCCCAACTCGATCATCCTTGAATTAATACTAGCGAGAACAACTCGTGACAGAATGCTGCTCCGACGAAATAAATAGATATTGTGACAGGTTTGTAGCTATTCGCAGCACACCAAATTTAATCCGTGTGTCGTTAGGTGATGAGCGTCGCCAATCAATGAATAAATAAACAGCACAATAATAGCACTGCTGTTACTACCTTGCAGGTATCAAACGAATAGCAGCCGCTAGCATAGTGCGTACATCGGCCACACGCTGTTTTATTGACACCTGAAGATGGATAGATCGATGAGATATCTCGTGGTAGATGATGGACACAACGACGACGATGACGACTACTACTACTACTACTACTACTACTACTACGTCGTCATCATGAGGGAGTGTGGTATAATCGATCATTCTTCTTTTTCTTGTTGTTGTTGTTCTTTTACCAGTCTCACAACGGACGTAATCCAGAGGTTTGGGCGGTGCCTTGGGTTTCTTCTTGCTCTGATAATACAAATAATAACTCAATAAATGATGATGATAATTATCGTGGTGAGTAATAGTCGCAGTAAAGCCATAAAAAGAAGCACTGCTACGACGGGATGGATGGTTAAAGTTAAATGCAGCTTTACGATTGATGGATGATGTGTAGTGCAGGAAAAGACACACATGTTTGGCTAAACAAATATGCATATTATATATATATATATATATATGTGTGTGTGTGTGTGTGTGTGTGTGTGTGTGTATAAGGAATATGATCATCATTGTCATTGTTGATATGGTGGAAGCACAACCAGAAGTCTCTCAGCAGCCTTGATGACATTCTGAAGCTTGGAGTAAGCTGTTGACGAATTGAAGTAGGGAGCCTAACCAACCAACCAACAAACAACATTGATAGAAACATTACAACACTCACACTCACTCTCTCTCTCTCTCTCTCTCTCTCTCTCTCTCTCACACACACACACACACACACACACACGTATATATATATATATATATATATATATACATTATAACTATTGTGTGTATATCCATTTATTCATCGAAGACATCATAGGAACATGACACAGCAATGGGCCCCTCGTGCTATTGCACGAGAAGAAGAAGAACAAGAAGAAGAAGAAGAAGAAGAAGAAGAAGAAGGAGAAGGAGAAGAACGGAGGGTTGGCTACAAGCCGTCCTACTACCTCAGTGAGCGGCGTCTCAGCCTGCTTCTTTTCAGCCTCATCAGTCCAATCACTTAGCTTTATTATCTACGAATACGATATTGATGATGATAATGATGATGCATTCTTCCCTTCCCCCCTCCCTTTTTTTGTGGTTTAGATCGTCATTGCTCTTCTCCCACCTTATCTTCCAGCCCATTGACATCATCCTTCTTAATCCAAGAACGATTCTTGAGCTTTCCGACCCATTTGTCGCTCTCAGCTAGAATCTCCTTGATTTTCTCTATTGCTTCTGGCCTCTTTTCGTATTCGCTGGCTCTGTGCTCCACTGAAGCCATGAGGCCCTTAAGCTCCTTGTACTTGCCCTCAAACTTCTCCACACTGTCATCTTCAACCTCCTAATATATATATATATATATATATATATATATATATATTATGTGTGTGTGTGTGTGTGTGTGTGTGTGTGTGTGTGTGTGTATGTATGTGGTAATTGATTACCACCATCATCCTTACCATCTTGATCGCTATCATCATCATCATCATCATCATCATCATCATCATCGTAGCAACAGCGTTGTCGACAGAGGCAAGCAAGGTTCCAAACAACACCCACCTGCTCATAGAGCCAGTCTTCGGCCGCCTCAAGTTTCTCCAACAGCTCCTCCCTCTCTTCCTCCGTAGTCACCTCCTCGCCGACTTCATCTCTCAGCACCCCACGGGCACTGTACACGTAACCCTCGAGCTTGTTCTTAGAGGCAGCAATTCTGTATAATCATCGCGTCGTATCGAGTCGAGTAATGGCAGAGAGGAGAGGGACGATGAGAAGGTGATGCATTATGATAGCGAGAAGATAACGACGACGACGACGACGATAATAGATATCTACATCGGAGTGGCAATTTAATCCTTCAGCCAAACAACTTTGCAATCAAGTTTCTACTAACCTTTGCTTCTCTTCGTCGGCTTCTGAGAGTGCCTCGAGCATGCTCTTCTCCTCTTGCATTTGCTTACGGGACAATCGCTTTACCTGGATGAGGAGAGGTTAGAAATAATCGTAATGAGTATCATGAGCGGATATGACGAGAGAGAGAAGACATGAAAGGAGGAGAGGAATGAAGAAGAAGAAGAAGCGTGGAAGGGAAAGCATCATCCTCATGATTATCACCATCATCATCATCATCATCATTATCATCATCACGATCATGATCCGTACCGTTCCAAAAGCCACATACTTGGTCTTGAGATTCTTCCTCGTCCAGACTAGCTTCGTCTTCACGGCTTCGTCTTCATCCTTTTCATCTACTGCGGCTGTGGAAGTTTCATTCGAGGAGGAGGAGGACGACGCCGCCTCTTCATCTGGGTTAGCGCTGTCACCCCCTTTGCTTCCCTCTTCCTGCTCATCTTGGGCGGCCTCCTTATTCTCCTCCTCCCCCTCCTCCTCCGCTTCTACGACTTGGTAGCACGGCTGATCCTGTTTGGTGTAGCATCCTGCATCTTCTTCATCTCCCCCTTCTTCCGCTGCTCGGTATTGGCAGGTCTGCCCCTCAGAGAGAGCCAGTCGAAGCACAAACCCAAGCTTGGAGTTCTTGTTCTTTGCGCTATTGTCGTCATCGTCGCCCGTCGCATTTGCCGCCTTGTCCTCCTTCGTACACTCGGAGAATGTCTTGCACGGTGTGGCATAGTACTTACAAGAGCTACAGCTGTTGTCACTGCTCTCGCACCGCGTGAAGTTTTTGTCTTGATTTAGCATGTCTTTCAAGGCGTCCTGTCATCACCATTATCATCATCATCATCATCATCAAGCCCACTTAGTAGCAGTAGCAGCTCAAGGAGCACATCATAGACAAAATGCTGACGAGAGCAATACCTTCTTAATTTTGGTGCTGCTGGATTTCTTGGACTTCACAATGACCTGGGTTCTTTGCACCGAGGCGTACGCATTTACGATCTCCAGGGTGCCGCTCCCCGTCAGTCGGAAGGAGAGACTTATCTTCGGGTCTTCATCCGTACGGTTTTGGACTTTGCTAAGAGCTTTAGCAACCCCTGTCACGTTGAACAGAGCAATGGCGTCGTCGTCGTTGTCGTCGTCAGCGCCATCACCACTACTGCCATTGTCGTCATTGGCTGCTACATCGTAGTACTTGGCCTTGATTTCGATGTCTCTATCATGAGTGAAGCTGACTTTCTTCTTGCTTCCGAGCCGTGAGCCAGGAGTGAATAGTTTCACACTTTTATGGAAAGCGTCAGCAGCAGCCGAGGGATTCTATATGAGGAGGAGGAGGATTAGGAGGAGGAGGAGGAGGAGGAGGAGGAGGAGGAGGAGGGTGCAGAGAGGAGCAGCAGGTGGATTTAACCAGGGGGGGAGGGGGATGAAATATATAACGAACCCTTTTGTGCAAGTTTCAGTGTAGTAGAAGTAGTAGTAGTAGTAGTAGTAGTAGTAGTGGTAGTAGCAGTAGTAGGGCATGTGCAATTCATTCGAAAATTGAAGGACGAAAAATAGGATTTCTTTCTTCTAATGATGAGATATACCACCACCATAACTACTACTACTACTACCGCTACAACCACATTCTAATGCTGCAAACCCTTCTTCTTCTTCTTCTTCTTCTTCTTCTTCTTCTACTACTACTACTACTACTACTACCTCCTCTGACGACTCTCGCTCCGGGGAATCAATCTCGATCTGAATTGGTTGAAATGCCCTGTCAATGAGTCCAATAGGCCTCACGCGAAAGGCCGTAGACAGATTTGCAGCGATAAACGCCGCTCCAAGAGCCACAGATTCGTCCCCGTCAAGGCGATGTCCTAGTGCATCGTCGCTTTTCAGCGCCTTCTTCAGCTCAGCTTGAACCGCCGGTATACGGACAGACCCGCCGATGATCAACGTTGTCTGTTTTTGGTTTGTTTTATCAAAACCGCACGGAGAGGATGATTATCTTCATGAATCAAAGTGAACATGAAGGGTGTGTGTGTGTGTGTTCGTGTCCCCGTACAACTGCCTTTTCGCATATCGCTACTACCTTAAGATCATCTGCAGTGAGATCTGCGGCTTTCAAGGCGTCATTGAGAGGAACAACCGCACGCTCCAAAAGCGGTGCTGCAAGCTCGTAGAACTGCTCCCTCGTCATGTGAGACTTAAAATCCAAATCCAAGGCCAAACTGATGGGATGAGATGAGAGTGAATTGATCAGCAAGGAACACGTAGTAGTAGGGTTAATGAGGGAGAATGCAGTGTAAGAAGAAGAAGAAGATGATGATGATGATGATGATGAAGTAGAGGAAGAATAGTATTGTTGCGACAGTTAGTTAATCATACATCAACCACCCATGGACAACGCTGCTTATATTTGCTACACTGTGTATTGAATCATTGTAGTTTCCGGATCTATGCTATTCCACACCCCAAGAGGTAAACTACTGAAACGTTTGACGAGATGCGTACATCGTCGGCACTACTACTACGACTGCTACACTACTTCTACCTTTCAATATAAATCGGGACTTCCTGATTGGCAGAGAGCACATGCTTGATCTTGTTCGCCTGAGCGCGGACCTGCAGGGGCATGCATAATAATCAAAATATATATCACGGCGGCGATGATGACGCTCATTGCTCGATAGCATGTTGACCCCGACTGTGCTGGTTGGTGATGACGACAACGATATCGCTGATAAATAGCTGCTCCACAAACGCACACCACACCTTGGCAACGGCCTTCGGATGTTCTCTAATCTCGTAACCAGCATTGCCCTTCTTGGAAGCAAGTTCGTTGAACTCATCCATGAGTTTGGAAGCAATGACACGGTCGAACGCATTCCCTCCCAGAGTCATGTCGTGGGCAGACGCCACGATTTCTAGCTGACCGATAACCTAAAAGGAGGAGGAGTGGGTGGTGAAAGGGGTCGTGATGAAGACGATGGGAGTCATTCCTGTACTCATTCCCCGTCTACTGTATGAAATCAAAGAGCTCTTGCTGCTGCTGCTGCTGCTACCTTCTCCGAAGATCCTCTCTTCTTGGTGTATGCGGAATATTTCACTACTGAAACCTGCGTGCTGCCATCACCCATATTGTATATGCATAAATGTTCGCTCATATTTGCCTTGTAGTTGATGTCGATCCTGCCAAAGAAAGGGGATAGGGAGGAGGGGCGTGGATCAGATTATTGGTATTTATTTTGTCACAGGCACCACAAAATGTTGCAAGTAGCGTCAAAGCTCTTCTGGACTGTTAATGGCTTGTTATCACTCGTCACATCCATCTTCACCAAGTAGGAAGAAGCATAGAAACTCATTACGTGTATCTATTACAACCCATATTGCACGGCGGCGGCAGTGTTTTCGTTGACAAGAGAGATAACATTCAAGCCAGCGAGCTCTCCTGCATCTAGCATCGCCTGGCGTTGATCCGCATTCCAGTAACTTGGGACGGCAATCACAGCGTCCACAACAGGCTCCTCAGCATCAGCTTCTCCGATCTTCTTGATGTACTCCAGATTCATAGCAACTACAGTGCAGACAAAGGTTAGGGGTGTATTATCTTAATTGCGTTGTTGGTCAAAGAAGGTGGTATTGGCGGCCCTTGTGGCAGTAGTGTTTTGCACCTAGTTGTTCAATCGAAAAGGTTTTCCCATCCTCGTCGCTGCTTTTTATTGGTGCGGGCACTGATAGCACGCCTCGACCGTCTTTAGATGTCTGTAACCAAGGAAAAATGTGATTCATCGGCAAGGTTCTATTCGTTACTTAATAAAAAGAAAGAGAAAATTGAAATGATGAGACGAAACTACTCGACCTTTAGCTCGAGGGGATAGCCTCCAGCTTTGAAGTAAGATACTGCAGGGCTGATCAACACATTTGCATGCCAGATATCAAACACACACACACACACACACACACACACAGAGAGAGAGAGAGAGAGAGAGAGAGAGAGAGAGAGAGAGAGAGAGAGAGAAAGAGAGAGGGACACCACGTACTCTCTGTACCGTACCGAGCTTACATATTGCATCTATCCATGCAGATATACTCATCGTTCTTATTGATCACATAAACACGCATGGAAAGAATAATGTGTCTTTCGAAGTCATAGCTCAAAAGTCACGCGCATCTTGGTCAAGAATTTTTACACACCTATTCTCATTGACGCCAAGAAGATTACGAAACCTCTCAAACGACTGCTTCGGCTTTCGAATGACAAGAGACTTGGCTCCATTTCCGAATCGGCGCTCGCCATCTGTGAGACATAAAAGTTACGCGTTGTGCGGATATTTGTACTGTCTTTGTTCGTACCATCGAAAGCAACAATTGAAGGAGATTTTCTCTTAGACGTTTCATCAACGATTATATGGAACGGCTTCCCCTTTTGCACCATTCCGACCTTACCACAACAAGTGCTTGTCTTCAGTTATGCACTTCCAAGATACCACTTCCGGCATGGGACCAATGCTGTTTTGGGGTTAGTGAATATAAAAGATGGAACGAGATTTACCTTTACGAAGTTGCTCCCAAAGTCGATCGACATGATTGCAGCCTGCACATTAAGCGCCAGTGCAAGCCACACCACAACGTTGAAAGAAGGCCCTCTCCTCATGTTCAATTCGGTGAATGCTTGCGACAGTCGTCTCAAAGTCTCTAGAAAGTATATGTTTCCGATGTACGATGTGGAGAATGTAAGATCAGCCTATGCAAGCTGTCTGTTGAATAATGAAGTGATGGGGGGGGCAACTTGAGAAGGAAAGTTTAATCTGGGCCAACTTTCCAGTCTTATTTATCACACAATCGACTCACGAGTCAATAATTTGTCGTACAATTACTCATTGCGACATCCCATGCATCGTCAATTCAAAATAGATTAATTAAATTTTAGATCTACGTCATGAATTTCTTGTCGTCTCTTTGTATAATGATCATTGATTTTATTTCATTTTTGGAAATCCCGTCGCTCAAAACAAAAGCACATTAGCACTGAGGAGCAAATCGTAGTGACGAGGCCGGCTGCGTCAGCACGTACTTCCAGCAGTAGCCGCTTAAGAAGAGTCCCCAGAATAACCCTAATTAAGAAATTTGTGGTGTAATATGCAAGTCGTTTAATTAAATTAAAATGCAATACTAATGCCGTAAGGATTAACCATTTCTTCCCGTAGAGATGAATTTCTACGGGGAATGCCACAAATCGACGTAGGCTTCGAAGGTTGGGATTCTCTAATTCTATCCTTCTTTTTGAAACTGGTCCTGGAACATACTCGTATTTGAAGGAGGAAGTGACATTTATGTTCATACATGGAATTCCATGGAATTTGAAGCTCACAAAAATGTCCGTTAGTCTACGAGACAACATCCACTATGAAAATCACTTCGGTGTAACAACATAGCTGGGAAGTCAAGGGCGCGAAAAGATTAACTAACTATTTAACTAACAAAGCGATTTTCATCACATTTCACGGGTAGAGGCCGAATTTTTATTGGGACCTTTTTATCAATGTAACGTCCGGAACGAGTATGAATTACCAGGGAGGGGTACTATAAATTTAGGTCCCAAAAAGTATGCGACATCAATATTTGATTTATTACCGATAAATTACTGATAAATTACGACATTCGTTTGCCCAAGCTGCTTCTTTCTGACCATGGAATGCGATTTCCAAAAACATGCACAAATCCCTTGAGAAAGAATCCAAAATGGCATTCAAAATGGCATTTAAATACAGGATGGCTGGCCGAACTGCAAACTCCTTGATCTGTTTAATTACAACTTCACAATGCCGGAGTTCTAGTTGTTTCATGGTCGCATTTTTCATTACTCTGTTTCGGTGATAATGGTAAATTATTGAATGCGTCATAATTTCGTGGATGTCGTAGAATTGATAACAAAGGGAAACGTGGCTGTCATTTCAATATCCCAAAAGCTGAATAAGCTCGAGTTTGTACGCGCCTTCCGCATGCAACAACCATCACCATCACCATCACGAGATAGAACAAATCAACCGGGTGGCGAAAGGGGCAGACCACGGAAGCGTAAAACCACCTTTGAAATGAGCCAATTATCTGCTAGAGGCAGGGGAGGAGGAAGAGCGGGAGGTCGCGGCTGGGGGAGACGATCGTCAGGGAATTTAGAGCCATCAAAAACTAGAACAGTTGGAACAGACACGCCCTCTTCAGCTGATGGCGAAAATCATCGGAGTAAAGCAATACTTCAAGATTCATCCACCTTTGTTGTAGAAAAACAGGATCCTCCATACTCTAATCGAGCCGGTAGAGCTGATCTTGGAGGGGATTCTTGGGGAAGGAGACCATGGGTACCTGTATCTATCACTGATGAGGATGTGTATTCCTTACCGCATCGTGGAATGGATGATTCTATTGGAGCACGACAATATGTCCGGTATCCTCAGTACCAAGAGCGAGTTGTCGCTGAACCGTCTTACGACTACGAGGAGTTCCAACCGGTGGTGAATATGATTAAGATTATGTTGATGGCTTCTCGTTATTTTTTTTCCACTTTGTCAGCATTTATGTACATCGATATTCATGTATGAACGATTAGTTTCTACTTTCCATTATCAGTCTGCGGGTTTATGCATAATTGATTGCTCCAAATCCGCGTGTATACGCCCGCGTTTGGAATTGAATCTACTGTTCATTTGTGCAGGGCTAACAACAGCTTTCTCTCTGTGTTACTCGTGAATTTTCCACCAGGCATACAGGAGAGTAAGCTACATTCCAAGGCACAGGGAGGGCCATAGCTACCTGGTTGAAAGAGTACGAGAATATCCTACTTCTCGACTGCAGGCTGTGCAGCGGGATATGTCGGTCCCAGAGGAGGAGGAGGGGGATGAGCGTATGCCACTGCCATCGCAACTTCCACGTTCTCGAAGGAGCCGATGGGTTGGCTACCAGCAAACGCGTCCTTCTGATGGCAGCTATGCTTCCCGCCGCTCCAGGCCAATGACTTTCTCTCAAGCATCATCGGCTGCTGCTTCACAAAGAAGGCCTCACTCCAGAGATGCACAGCAGCAGCAACCCCAACATCTTCCTCCTTCTTCTCGCTACTATCGAGGTAGTGGTCCTCCATCAAGTTCTCCACGTACACATGCTAGTAGCGGCATGCCCGTCCCTCCAGCCGCCAGCGCCACCATTGTCGGTGGTTCCAGCACCATTGCAGGCACACCAACCTCCTCCTCTGTGCGAGGTGGCGTCGTCATGGGCCTGAGCCTCAGCAACAGCAGCAAATTGAGTCGCAGCAGCAGCACTCTGAGTCGCAGCAGCAGCAATAATTCCAGAAGCCAGCCCTTATCAATCATCGCCAAGGCCACTTCCTCCTCGCGATATGTTCCCCCTCCGCGAGAAATGCCTCCTGAGGGCCCCACCTCCACAGCGCACATCACAGATCCTGGAAAGAGAAGGGAAGAGATTTTTAAGCACTGCAAGTGGGTCTGCGACTGCGGAACGCCAGTTCGATTTGTCTACGATGGCGTCAAGGCTGGTAAGATGAACCTGGCCGAGATCCGCAAGCACCTGCTCAATTCCTGTAACAATTTTGCGCGCGAATTTGCAGACCAGTTGGTGAGAATGCGCATTAAGAAGGGCAACGCTCTCCTCAATAAAACAGGTAGTAGTAGTAGTAGTAGTAGTGTGCTGTAATGGCGTTTGATGGTGGCGGTGGGGGTGTGGTGATAGTCATAGAAGAAAATAAAAACATACTTGAGCGTCACATCGATGTTCCGCAACCCCCCTCAGACAGCACACAGGAGCCTCTGATTGAAGCTGCGTTGAAGAAAATCACCCAGGATATACAGTTCAAGTATTATGACTGGAAGCGTGCACACTTCGAGGACTACGAGTGGCTCACAAAGGAGAGCCAGGCCAGAACTTCTCGGGTATGTCACTCGATTGCCAGGGAGGGGGGGGGGGGAGGGAGAAGTGGGCGCTAAAAAGTTGAATAAGAGTTAAACATATCGTAAAGGATGATGATAAAAAGGTTCTTTATGTTTGTACCAATCTCTAAAATACAAGCTCATGTGGTGATGTGCTGCGACTCCTGACATCCCTTTCTCTTCTCTTTTTTCTTTTTTATGAACATCACCCAGTATCAAGCCAACAGGGCGGCAGCGGCAGCGGCAGCGGCTGCATCTACAGGTTCCGGCGGTAAAAGGAAGAGGGAGGCGAAGACTAGGAAATCTACAAATGTAATAATGCGCGTGCGTGCGTGCGTGCGTGCATATTCGTAGCATTTCTCCCTACAACCTAAATTATTTCCTGAGGGAGGGCGATAGATAGCTAGTAGTGGATCTGTGCGGAAATTTACCCCTCTCCCTCATCCCTATGGCGTCCACAGGGATGTTGTTTGTCTACGAACAACGCATGTCGAGTCAATATCACTAGTATTATCATTATTATTTAATGATAATAGTAGTAGTAGCAGTAGTAGTAGTAGTAATAGTACTTGAGGCAGTGCCTACTGGATCTAATATGTATCACCTCCTACCTACCTACCTACCTACCACAACAGAAAAGCGCAACTGTAAGGGGAAGTGCTGCTGCTGCTGCTGCTGCTGCAGGAGTAGGAGGAATTTCTCCTCCCGTTGGTGGTACACCTACTCTTCCAGCGGTCAAACTGGAAAAACGGGATGATGAAGATGCCGAGTGGAAGAAGGACGGAGGCATTGTAGCTGCAGTGGCACCTGGCGTGAAGAAAGAAGATGGGAAAGGAGGAGGAGGAGGAGGAGGATATTCAAAAACTGGGGTGAGTTTATCGTCGAAGGATGATGATGATGATGATGATGATAATGATAATGATTCACATGAATTAAACGACACACCGCACCATGCAAGCCTATGGTGGTTGGTACGCACTACACACCATTTGACCTCTCGCCCCTTCGACATGGAAAACACGTGATTATCGCTACATCCAATCCAGAAGTACGAGCGAATGATGTATACATTATGGATATATGCGCTTCGGTCGTGTTAAAAAGATTTCGAAAAATCTTTCAGCGATGATATTAAATAGAGGCATGAATGATCTTTGCTTGTCCCATAAGTAAGGCGCGGTGCTGTAAGTGTAGCTCAACTAAGTCGAACATCGTCGTCCAACACATCATTCAGCTGCTGCTCCTGCTCGTATTGATGATATACACAGATCTGCTTAGTATAGGACTTGTTGCTCGAACCATACTCACCATTTCGATCTGTGCATTTTCCTTCCTTGCTTGATTGGCTACGAAAGGGGGGGTGGTGCGTGGAGGTCAACATCGAAGTGGACGCGATCGGTATGGACGCAGAGTTGGTGAAGAACATTCAGGGTGAAATCGGTGCTGACAAACTAATCATCAAGCACATCCGCACACCAGCCCCGATTGAACAAGTAGGTGGTAGTAGTAGTAGTAGTAGTAGTAGTAGTAGTAGCACTAGTCGTCGTCGTCGTCGTCGTCGTCGTCGTCGTCGTCGTCGTTTGTAGTGGTGGTAGGTGAATATATATATATATATATATATATATATATATTTATATGAATATATATATATATATATATATATATATATATATATATTATATATGCACGCAATGCTGCTCACTAGTGTTGTGTTTGATTGCAGATAAAGCCACTTTCCCTTCTTGCATCTCCCCGTTAATATGCATGCTGATTACTTACTTAAATTGCGTGCATTATTCTAAAGAGCGAGCAGGGAGTGAGTGCGGAAGCTGATGCTGATGCTGATGCTGATGCTGCCTCCCCCGAAGGTACTTACAGCACCAAACATGAGGAGGAGGATGGGGGGGGTGGTCGGTGCTGGTCATGATTTTGATGGTGCTTGCCGATTCCCTCCCTCTTTTATTTTCACCACCGTCATCATCATCATCATCATCATCATCATCACCATGATTATCGTTCCTACCGGTTCCTGACTGCTGTTACTACACCACTACTACTACCAGCAAAAGAAGAAAAGAAGCTCTTGGCATGGGTCGAGTTCAGATTCAAGGTGTTCATGGTGGTGGTGATGAAAATGGCGGCAGAAGAGCACTAGCAGCAGTAGCATAGCAGTACTAATAATAGTAGCAGCAGAGAGCTTGATGGATCAAGGGCGATAGTTGAAACTAAAACATTTACGATTAGTCGTGAATGAAGTGGGACAAAAAATCGTAGATGTTTAGCACCGTAATGAGAATAATGACAGATACCCTTTATTTCTATGCGACGGATGCATGCGACAAATCATTCGCAACCTCGTTATCGAGAAGGGGGGGGGGGGGGGGCAAGGGAGCAAAATCCCTGTGTACTAATAGTCTTTGTTTTAATCATAATATCACGTTCATATCATCCTCGTGATCATTTGTGTGCAACCAGCACTCCTCCCCCCCCCCCTCCTCCTTCTACTATACTAGGCTCCTTTCGAACCCGACAAGATCGATGAGTGGCAAACATGGCTGACTGACAAGCTTTCCAACGCCTTTAATGACCCCAATTCAGGGTTAGGTATTGTGAAGAATTTTCGCGTCGGCCTCATTCGCCCCGGTAGTAATAGTAGGAGGAGGAGGGGGAGGGGGAGGAGTGCTGGTTGCACACAAATGATCACGAGGATGATATGAACGTGATATTATGATTAAAACAAAGACGATACGACGAGGATGATGATTCATTTCTATCGATCGTAAGCATGGCGCCATAAGGATATTTTGCTTGAATATACGATGATAATTATGATAATGATGACGCCGACAGCTGGGAGAAACATTCGAATAGGCACAGCATCATCAGATTCCTTCTTTCCGTCTTTTACTGATAACATATTACGCTTTCTTCCCTTCTCCCCAACCCCCCTCTCCCTCTTGGGTGCGTGTGAAATCGCTGTGATATGCTTTGGTGTAGGCTCTGTGCGGTTCAAGGTTATGCTCATATTTCACGCACAGCAAGGACAGCGAGAGGTGAGGCAACTGGTGCAGAACCATCTCAGGTAACAATGGCCTCCAGCATCAACAACAATGCTATTGGTGATGATGATGATGATGATGATGACGGATGTGACATTGAAGTACTTGCAAATATACGCTTTGAAATAGCAAAGTGTAGTAACTCGTGTTCCCGGCATGCTGCTGACGAATCCACATTCCAGACTACGCACACACACACGCACGTTCACCATTGACAGTATTCTCCGGAAAATGTTGTGCATCGTTTATGCCTATATACTACACATGCTTATGATTTCTCTGCTACTGCTGCTACTGCTACTGCTACTTCTATCGTGCACCAACCAATAATAGAGGGTTCCCAAAGCATCCAATGTATAGATACCCTGATGTCTACGTCGTGGATAGCATTCCATGCGTCAGCAGAAACTACAAAACACCCCAGAAAACACAGGCAAAGGTCGGTTGGTTGTTTGGTTCATCCTCCCATTATCTTTGGTTCATATCTTTCATTAATTCTCATTATTAGTTAGTAGTAGGAGCGGTAGCAGCAGGAAGTATTCTTTTTTTTTCCCTCTATCTCCGCGTCATTAAATAATATGATTGTGAAACTCGTGGCTGCTCTTCTCTCTCTCTCTCTCTCTCTCTCTCTCTCTCTTCTCTCTTTTTCTTCTTTGTCTCGTAGGCCGAGCTGAGGTTCCACCATCGTGCTGATGCTGAAAAGGCATTTATGAAAATCAACCAGGGTAGTAGTAGTAGTGGTAGTAGTAGTAGTACTAAAACTAGTGCCAATTGACAACAACAATAACGTTTCTCTCTCTCTCTCTCTCTCTCTCTCTCTCTCTCTCTAATGCAATGCATAATTTATATTTACACACTCACATGCATGCATGCATATGATCGTCTAGTCTTTGTTGGAATGAAGCTGCTTTGGATAGTAAGAGCAGTCATCGAACCATTGTTTGTTTGTGGACGCTTTTGTCCTTATTCTTCTTCTTCTTCTTCCTTTTCCCCACGCTGCAGAAGGAGAGCTCAAGCTGCAAGGAGGCGGCTCAATTGCTGCTGCGAAGCTGTCGCCTTACATGTTGTATTCAAACTTAAAAATGAAGTCTGGAGGGGGGGCTGACATGAGCTACCTTACCGCAGCAGCAGCAGCAAAAACGGGAGATACGGAGCAGCAAGAAAAACATCTTCAACAGCAGCAAAAACGAAGGAGAATTCAGGAGGGGGGGGATGGGACGTCGATGAGTATCGACTCTGCTCCTACTTCTTCACCGGATGATAATATGGCAATTAGCAGAAGTAATAATAGTAATAGTAGTAGTAGTAGTAGTAGTAGTAGTAGTAATGCTGCTGTCGCAGTCAGCAGTAGTAGTGGTGGTAATAATCCCAATAGTAGTAGCACTCCGCCAACAACCCAAACAACAACAAACGCCCAAAACGAGGAAGTCGAAGAAGAAAAGGCCGCTGCTACTAGTGCTGCTGCTGCTGCTGCGGCTACTTCTACTATAACAACAACAACGTCGTCGACATCGGTGACGGCAGTGATGGAACAGGAAGAAGATGAAGACGATGACGGCAAGATGCTGCTGCCTCAACAACAGCAAAGCAGCAGCGAGGAGGGGGAGGAAGAAACTGCTGCAAAGGAACAAGACCACTCTCCGAAGAAGAAGAGAAAGAATAACACAAATGTTGGAGCAACATCTGTAGACAATCATATCGACAGTGGAAATAGCACCTCAGTTCCGGATACGACTATTACTACTACTACTACTTCTAGTGGTAGTAGTAGTAGTAGTACCGGTTTTGAGAAGAGTCATCATGCAACCACCAATGATGATAACGGTGGTAGTAGTGGTGGAAAAACTGACAGCGCAGTCGTAAGTCGACAGGGGGACGGCGATGATGACAACAACAACAACAACAACAACAACAACAACAACCACAACAACAAACTGCAGCAGCACCCGCAGCAAGGCATTGTTGATGAAGAGAAGAAACAGAATATTAGCGAGAGGCCCTCGTCGCTATCATCATCCTCATCAGCATCCTCCAGTAGACCGAGGACGATCAAGGACGAACCGACACCAAATGATGAGCCATGTACACGTTTATGTCGTCGTCGTCGTCGTCGTCGTCGTTTTAACGCATGATGATAATGAGGATGATGATGATGATGATGATGATGATGATGACGATGATTACGAGTACGGCGACAAACAAAAGCATAGGCATTAATATGGGACTGCTGCTGCTCAATGATTCACTTCTTTGCATGTAATGTCACGTCTACGTCTGTGATGGCTGATTGATGTCGCCAGTCATGCATCCATCCATCGTCATTTTTACTACCCCCACCTCACCGACTTTTGATTGCTGCAGCATCGGCAGCTGTAACGAAGGAGGCATTAGCCAAAAGCTTTCAAGGGAGATGGAAGGTAGATATATGTGCTTATGAAAGAAGTAGTCACCATTGGAGATAACACGCCATCATTACATATACAACAACAACAAATATTCTTTTCCCCAAAAATCCTACGTTCGAATGGGACTTTCTCTCTCTCTCTCTGTCTCTCTCTCTCTCTGAAACACACACCCACACCCACACCCATCCATCTGTGTTCATAAATATACATATATATATTATAATAAACAGGTGGTTTCGAATGACGGTAAGCAAACGTCTATAATTGTCAAAGACCTCCAGTGCCTGATATCCGGTAGTAGTAGTAGTAGTAGTAGTAGTAGTAGTTGTTGTAGAAGAACAAGAAGAAGTGGTAGTATTAGTCTTAGCCAGTTATTACAACTGCAGCTACTACCCTTCTTTTTGCCCTCTTGCAGGAGAGCAACACGCCCCATAGAATAGAGTACTGTTGATCATTGGTTGCGTTGTTCGTTGGTTGGTTGGTTTTGGAATCGGTGCAAGCAGACGGTGTAGTAGACGATGACGACGATGACGACTCAAGTGATCAATCGTCTTGTGTGTGTGTGTGTGTGTGTGTGTGTGTGTGTGTGTGTGTGTTTGTAGGCACGAAATGGATTATCGAAGTCGATCCCAACTTCACAAAAACGGTTGGTATAGAGGAATACACAGATATTACATGATGCACGCATTATCAATAGCTGTAGTATTGGTAGTAATAGCCGTAGTAAGTAGTGGTTGTGGTCATTCGCATCATCATCATTATCATCATCCTCATCCTTGTACTTCCTCTCCTCCTCCCCCTCCTTCTCCTCCTCCTCCTCCTCATGATGATCATCATCATCACTCTTAATAGATTCAGCTGAGGAAGATTGAGACCTCCATTTCTCCAGCATCCTCCGCCCCGTCCTCCTCCCCCCTCTCGCCATCATCACCGTTATTACCATCGCCGTCATCATCATCATCGCCATCGGTGTGCTGCAAAACGGTTCTTAGCGGTGGGTGTAATGGGCGCCTTAAGACAGTTAAGGTTAGAGTTCGTGATGAGTGGCCAAGCTCTGATGATGATGTTGATGATGATAGTGATGAAAGCTACCAACATAAAACAGTCATACTACTACTACTACTACTACTACTACTACTACTCATACTGTTAAGTAGTATCAAGCTGCTAATAATACTCACGGTTGTATTGTCGTCGTCATCATTAGTGGACGACTCTCAACCCAGTCAACCCATACTTCATGTGGATTCGAGAAGAAGACGAAGAAGAAGGAGAAAAAACACAGGAACAACAACTGGGGCAGAGCGATCAAGGGACTGCACAACAAGAAAACCACGCCCAAACGGCTGAGAGGTTGGTTCCAACCAACTATGTGAGCGCCGATATTTATATGTTATTCCATGTTGGCTTCAGTGATGAGGACGGAAGATGATGACAATGATGATGATGATGATGATGTTGATGATACAGAAAAATAGCAACTTAAAGGGCCTCACAAAGAATTTTTTTTGCTGGAAAATGAGATCATATTTCATTCCATCGTCATCGTCATCATCACCATCATTTTACAACATCCCAATCAAACTCATGATCGTTCATACCACTATCCCCACAGGAAAAGGAAAATACCCTCGGAAATGAACAAAGATATCCCCTCGCCACCCCCTCTCGAAACTGCCACTTCAACTACTGTCGACACTAGTTAAGAGACCTGCTTTAATGGCATTGATTTTCCAGGAATTTCATCAAATATTTTAGTAGATAAAATAATACCGCATCATATGCGCTCTCTCTCAGGGAAAGAGCAGTGACTTCAAAATTTACCAAAAAGGGACCAGCTGAGTTGTCTTACTATGAAACAAATCATGACAATTTTTGACCAACAAAAAAGAGACCATGTTGCAATAATATAAACAGATCTATACATAGAATTATTTTTATACGTGAGGTAAGATAAATGTGTATTCAGTTCAGTATAATAACAGGCGACACAAGATGTGTGTGTTGTCATTTTGATGTATTACTAGATGACCAATGTTTCACCACATCTAGACATGTACGTTATCTAGGTTATCTCACAAGCTGTGTCACGTAGACAAATCGACATTGCACATGCTAGCATGCGATGCATGCCTTCTTGTGCACAATCCGTTCATCACTGGACGAAATGTCACCATTTGTGTGAATAAGCGATGTGCGAACAATCTAGACAATGAGCAGATGTCCGCTCGCCGCACGGCATACTAGCATGGCTATATATGTGGCATCATGCTCATCATCGCATCGATCGACCGATCATGGCCCCCAGCGCGTGCACAATAGCACTACGCAGGGGGCCTTAATCGGGAAAAAAATAAACGTTCGA